>JAOVVO010000143.1:0-140845 GCA_028564675.1 Onchocerca lupi | reverse complement strand
CTGCATAATCTTCTGAGGTTTGGCCAATTAATATAATATATATTTCAGGGATAAATTATTTAAAGAATTATGTTTCTGGCAAGCAGTTGCGGGTGTCAATGGTGGCCTCGTATCTGCCAAGGAAAAAATGTTTCAGTTAAAAGCATTACAGAGTATTGAAAGAGCCGACAAAGTGCTTTTTTTTTTTTCACTGATTTTTGCGTAAGAAAACCTGTAATATTTCAGAGAAGTTTAAACACGATTTTGAATTAATGTATATATTTATCTAAAACCTAAAATTGATTTGTGATGTGGAAAACTTTTTAAAACAGAGTTTGTATATGAAATCATGCTGCATAATGCAATGTTGAGACACATACAATCAGAACCAAAATTTGATTGTCTGTACTTTTATCATGATGATATTCAAAAATCCGTTTGAAACTTTCTTCAAATGGATTATTTTTGTAGTATTTGACTATGGTGCGTGCAATGGATGGTTATAACAGAATTGTTTTCCCTCACTGTGGTTGTAGCAGTCGTAAAGATGGTGATATTATCTTAGCAGTTGAATTTTCTCAGCTGACAATACGAGCATGCGATTATGAGGGTAATCTACAGGTTTGGTTTTTCATTAATCATTCATTATGAAATTAAGCTTATTTTTTAAAAATATATCAAATCGTATCAAATTTTCGTTCTCTGAATCATTTTACAGTCAAGAAAAATGATATGGAGTTTATTTTTTGAATACTTAATTGCAGATAATAATTTTTAAACAGTGTAAATAATACATTCAGGAAGAAGAGCTTATATTTGATTGGTCTGACATTCTGGAATACAATCTTGTTGATAATGGTGCTATATTTGCCTTTGAATATGCTCGTTCACAAAAGAAGCCTAAATCAGTCAAATTAAGTACTCAATTTGTAAGTTTTTTTTTCCATGCTGAAATCAAGATTTACTAATCTTCTCAATTACATTTTGATATCATTTAGTTTAGATGTTATCAATACGTGTAAAAAAGTAATCTAATTTTTTCTCGTATTTCTATGAAAAAATGTACAACAATGCTAGACCTTTATTATAATTTATAAAAATACTTAATGTAATTAAAATGGCTCACGAATCTTCTTCAAAATTAACGAATCTGTTTTTTAACTGTAGAAAAGTTTCAAATCATTGATATGCAGATGATGTTTCGAGACATTTTCAGTCTGTTATTGCATCACATCTCAGGTTTGACTGTTGATAAAAGTTTTTGCAGGCGATATATATGAATTTTTGCTTTTCACGAATATTAGAGGAACGTGAAAGACGCGCTGGAATGAATTTTTTGAAAGAGAGCTGTTGAATCCTTCATTCGTAGATAAAATTAGGTCGTATTGCCGAAAAAAAAGATTTTAAAATCTTAGATTTTAAAATGTAATAATAACATCAGGATTCTTATTCAAAACTATTAGTTGTTGTTTTTTTTTTCTTGAGTTTGCATATGTATAAACACGCAAGTTGGATTATCAGCTTGCAGTTATGAATAATGTAGAGATAGTAAAAAGATCCAAATGGGAAATTCTGGAATTTTCCGTTTGGATTTTACTATTGTACCTTTATAACATATTGAAGAAAAAAATTTTTTTTTTTCTGAGCTTACATAGGTATATTGTTGAGATCTAATGCCTATGCTTATGGTATTATGGTCTATTCTTGGGAATTACGTTAACTTAGTTGAATTTCATGCATAATGGTACTACTATATTTAGATTGTTTTGTTTATTTAGACTAAAAAGTCGGAGAATTTAGTCATTTTCATCAGTTATGCATTACGATCAGGAATTTTTATATTCGTAAGCGAGATTCAATGGAATATTGTTACAATTTTGCTTAAAACTGTGAATGGTAAACACACAATTTTATTAGATGCGTAAAAATCTTGTCTAGAGAAATTATTTAAATCGGGTAGAATTCAGTTATCTTTTTCACTTGTTTCATTGTTTTATTCTGTCGTAGTTTATCTTTCTATTTCTAAAATATTTAGCAACAATAATGAGACATAATACACATATTTCTTATTCTTTTTTTACTTTGTGTTAATGCTCTTAAATTCTGAAATCAGTGTATGAAATTTTAATTTGTTAGATCTGTTGACAACTTCTCTCATTACTTATAGTAGAAATTATATTGTTCCAGCATCATGTTGAAGCGCTTTATTCCAATAATATTTGTTGTTGCGCAGTTTGATGACATCATGCTAAAATTTTCTAAATTCATTTAATATTATGCTGATGATTTTGCATGCTTCCATCCCTGAAAATTATTTATTCTCCCTAAACTTTTCATCCTGTATAATTCGGAATGTTTTTTGATAAATTCTTTTCTATTGGTGGAATCTTTTTCGGAAGCTGTGCATTTTTTATTCAATTTATAATTTTAAATCCCGCTTTTTTTATGTAGTATTTCATTACCCACTAAAGTTATTTTTTTATTCCAGTTTATCGGGTTTTTGTCATTTTCCGTGTTAGAATATTAATTTATTTGCTGATAAAGTAGATTAAATAATCTGCCTTTACTGTTTAATTTTTTATTTGACTTTTTTCACGCACTGTTTTCTTATACTCTTTTATTTGCAGCATTTATTCCATTGTCTGTTTTCCCATGCTTTCATATCATTTCCAAAGTTTCTTTTTGATACATTTTTTAATGCACACTGTTTGCTTTCTGTATGTTTTATTCTTGTGCTGTCACTGTCTTTATAAATTGGTTAAGTATTGTTTTGCAGTTCTTAAAAGGTTTGCTTATGTTACGTTTTACTTTTATGTGGTGTTTTTTCTGTTTATACTAAAATTATTCTAATGCATCAGATAACTACCTTTCAGTATTAGGGATTCATTTGTGAGTAAATGGAAAATGTTAATGGGAAGTCTTCATTTTACTTGTAGATTTGATTTCGAATTGCAAAAGAATTAGACCAAAAAACATGTTATCCTTATTTGATATTACTTGATGGAGCATATTCAGTTGATTTATTTATGTATTTATTTGTAGTATATTCATTTGTACAATAAGAAGTTTTTGCAGATTGGATGTATTTCAAGGAAAAAGTGAGTTTAATTTTTTTCTTCTGCTATTCTTTATCTTTTCTGATATTTCAAAAAATTAGGCACTAGTGTAGCTTAAAGTAATTAATCTTTCGATTTTATGATTATTTAAGGTTCGTTAGTGTTTTGTGGAATTTATATTTAGCCTCATTTCTATATTAAAGGTTTGATCAATAGATTATAATTTTAGTTTATTTAATTGTGATGTGGAATTGCAAGGTTTTGCATTTAGAAAACTATGAAATTTTGAGAACGTCAGGGGCTTTTCCATTAAATGTCGTTTGATGGATTGAATGCTGCACAGCAGATGCAGCAGTATCCTTTATGTGATTTGGAATTGTCCGATGATGGCTCTTCGTCGGTGATCAGTGAATCTGAAAAGCGGCAAGGTACTAATTTACCCATGCTATATAGTGTTATCTTCAATTCTTAATATCGATTTAATAAATCCGAAATTTTTAGTAGAGATCTTTACTCTGAAAGAAATTGTCAAATAAAATCACTGTTTTCTAGTTTTTTCTAAATTATTCGTGGCATTTGCTTTTTAATTTCTAAAATATGCTTTTTCATACATTAAAAAGAAATGCCATAATACTGGAATTTATGTGTTGTTGTGGATATGTTCAGAGAAGAAATGGGATCTTCATAAGATATTAGTCAGTCGAAAGTCATACGGTCGCTTTGATCTCTTGTCCTATAAGGAAACTATGTAGTTTTCAGAATCAAGTAGCTCACACACCAACATGATTTATTGTTAAAATATAATTGTAGGTTAGTAGTTGATTCGTTTCTATTAATTTCCTTAGGAATGTTCTTCAAATGTACATAGAATTTTTTTCTTCTCTTACAGTCATGTTTAGTTTCATGTTCTGGACGACGTCGAACATCAGGAACCAGGCAGCGGCAAGGACCATCGGCAACATCTATGCAAATTCCTTTATCCACTGGCAGTAATGGATTACAACGAGCCCACAGCTCACCGTTACCAGCTTATCCAGTAAGCATACGCCAACAACTGGCTATCATAAAACAGGTTTAATTGTTCACTACTTCGCTTATTTTTTTTCTTTAAAAAACTAGTAACATCTCTTTTCGCATCTTTGTTTAATTGCATGCAAATAAACTTTTATTTGTTTGCTGATTACTTTTTTTATTGAAAAAGCTATGTCAATAGGATATGGAGAACTTCTTCAAGTGAAACTAATTTTCATAATAAAAATGTTATATTTTTTTGAGAACTTGGCCAAATTATCAGTTAATCAATCAATTTAGTTAATTTAAGAAAAAAAAATTCTCAGTTCAATCAAAATGAAATTAATTGCAATTTTTTAAGTGAGAGAAAATTTCTGCGTATCATTAATTTTCGAAAAGTAATGAGTCATGCGACTGTGACTGGAATAAAATTCCGTTGCCATATATCACCTCAATTACTAAGCAAGCAGTATTGTTAAAAATTGATGTTGGAGATTTTTGCTTTATAATGATATTTATGAATTGCATTTCCTTTCATTCTTTTTTGGTTTTAAATATTAAATTGAGAGTGTTTATTCATCTATTTAAGGCATGATTTGATTCATAATCATTTACCACTTAATGACACTAGTATTTTCACTTGAAATTTTTAAACATTTTTACTAACTTTTCTAGTTATTGAATTAACCATCTGCTATGCAGAAAAATTTTTATGAAACATTTCTTTTTTCCCCACCTCTTTCACCCAATTAGTAAAATTTTTTTCTGATTTTTTTTCGCTAACCAATCACTAATGCCAATGTAATCGATTCCAAAAAGCGTCCCAGCGGTATCAGCTCTCTTTTAGATGACTGTTAGTGCCTTTTTAATGCAAATCTTATAAGCGAATTCGTTCATACAATACATCCAGAGTTTATACTTTGACATAATTCAATCTTCATTCAATTTGTTAAACGATGAGAAATGCGACTAGTGCCTTCACTTCATCCGTGTTTCGATTAGTATGACTAGCCATTGCTGCAGTTTCAACTCATAAATTCTCTCCCACTCTCCGCATTCTTTTCTGCTTTTTTCGCTGCTCCATCTCTACACTCCTTTTGTTTTTGATTTTTTCTCAGCCGATCAAATTCTTTGACTTTTTACAAATTTCTTTAAAATTTCCCTTATCATGGGCTCCTATTTATAATGAATGTGCTATAATTTTTTGTATGATATGTTTAATTCATAAAATTTTTTATTGAAAAACATTCTGGTAAAAAGAGTGAAAAATGAATAATTTATGAAGATCACCAAATGATATGTACTCTTTAGTAGAAGTCATTCTTTTTTCGAATGATTTTTGTCAATTAAAATCTTGTAGATGTAGAAATAGGAGATATTTTCTTTTAAAAACTCGAAAAATCATTAAATGTCCCCTTATCATCTTGGAAACTTATCTGCTATTGACATTTTTCCGACTTTTAATTCGCAGTTGTTTTGACTATTTCCATTTTAAGCTCTTAGTTTTCAGTAATTTAATTTTTATTGTATTTCCAAAATTTAATCTTGTGCTTCAGAAAAATGAAGTCCATATCTTACTGCATTTTATTCTTTGTTTTATAATTACAATTGTTAAGTAAACGTAATTTGCAGATTGGTTCTCTGACATTTTGATGTATTTCTATTATTAGTATTTAATTTATCATTTGTCTATTTTTCTTTTGGTGAAAATAAATTGTACATTTGAAAGATGCTTCTTAATACTTTGAATAGTCTAAATTTAAATAGGAACTTATTGCATTATAAAATACAAAAAATCCATAAAATTTTGATAAAAAAATGTTGAAATTGTAGAATTATTGCTTTTTTGCATAAAATGATTTTGTGAATGGATGCAATTTTAATATGTTTTGCTTTTTTTTTTTTCAGATGGAACAACCAATACAAATAGCTGTGGATTCCTCTTCTATCAGCTCGCCATTACCTCAAACGAATAGTGCTTCACCCGGCTTATCAAAGAAACGTATTTCGAAGGTACTTTGTTTTATGTATTTCATGTTGTCAGTTGTAACGATCGCAGTGAATTGATCAGTTGTATTTATTGCAATATTTTGAAGGTTCATAAAAAAAATGAGCGTGGAGAGACACCGTTGCATGTAGCAGCACGTAAAGGAGAACACCGATTATGCAGGAAGTTGATCGAGGAAGGTGCACTTATCAATGCTCGAGATTATGCGGGATGGACTCCCTTACATGAAGCATGTTATCATGGACATTTCAAAGTTGCTAAACTTCTTCTTAGGTATGCCAATGTTTTATTGTAAGAATTTTGTGTAACCCATCAGAATATAAACTGAGTAACTTTTGGCATTTTCCAGTTGCGATGCAAATGTTAATGCACAGTCAGACTGTGATGATACTCCCTTACATGATGCTGTCGCGAGTGGAAACGAAAAAGTAAATTTTAGTCTTTACAGTTTGAATGGAAATTAGTGATTTCTAGTTCGAAATTTATTTATTTTTTCTGCTTCAACATTGCGTTTTACTGCAGGTCTTTGTTCATTTTTCTTATTTTTAATAATAAAAAATATTTCATTTATAGTTGGTCTGGTTGCTGTTACACGCGGGTGCAATTCGTGATCGCGTTGATAATGATGGAAAAAAGCCGATTGATATTTGTCACTCAGAGCATAGTGGAATTAGAGATCTTCTCACCAGTGCTACCATTCCGGAATTGTATCCGATCGACGAGTCGCCTTCCTTGAGTCCGTCTAGCCCAAATCACATGGTAAGAAATTTCTTAACGGTTGACATTCCCTCAATTTGAAATGACCTGACAAATTCAGTAAATCTTTGAAAGTTAGTGCGTAATTTTGAAATCGCTGGAAGATATGCGCAGAATTACTGCTTAACAGTAGTTTGATACAAGTTGGTTACTTCATTAATATATAAAATGACGGGAAGTATATAAATTGAAGTATTTTGATATAAGATAAAAAGATGTGGCTGCTCTGTTTCGTTTTTGTTTTAGTGATAAAAGATGATAGTATATGAGATATTTTAGAAGAAGAGTAAAAGGAATTTAAAAAAGAAGTCTTGATAAGGAATAAACTTCAAGTTCTTGTCCGAATGATTTGAGAACGTGTTGTTTTTTTTTTTTTATGTATTGGATAAGTCAGTTGATCTTATTTGCACATACATAAAAGTTTCAGCAAAGTTCTTCTCAGATGCTCACGTTAAGTGTAGTACAGCTCACTTCAGAAAAACAATACTTAACATCACCAAACAATGATGATTCTGTAGCCAGTACAGAAACTTTGCCGAGAGAAAAGAACGCAGGAACCAGTAAAGAGCTGCGAATACAATCACAAGGTAATTGATAAATTTATCTTGTGAAGAAATCTCTTAGACGATTTCGTCAAACATCGTTTTAGAGTCGAGTGTGCTTATTTTTATATCAGAGGAAATATTGAAGTTTAGGACCTATACAACTTGAGTTAAATTGTTTGATTGACTTGTACATTTGTTTTTCTATATTTATTTAATAATATTTACTCTACTGCCTTTCTATAATTTCGGGTGCAAAAGTAAATATACTGAGATATGCCTAACTATTCAATAGTCAATACTGATGCTTATAAAGTGGTAGATCGATATATTGTTTGAGTGCCGACTATGAATTTTTTTTCTAGTTAGCAAATTTTTTCGTGTTCTCGAATACTGCTATTTATTATTAGAAAAATAGATACGAACTGTCTTTTCTCTGACACTCATGAGTAAATCTTTCATTATTTGCCTTCAACACTTTTTTAGAGTCGTGTAGTCAACCGATGAATGAGGATACCGATAGAAACATAAAGGTTTTATGTTTCATCACCTTTTTTTATTGAAACATTTCCTTGCTTTTTTTTGATGCGATTAGTTTATACAGAAATAGAAATAAGGACTAATTGTTTCCAAAAATCAAGTTTAGGCAATTAAGTTATAATCTGATGATTTGATTTTTAGACCCATGATCTTGACAATATGATATTAAAAGATGAAGAAATGAAAGCCGGAATTCATCATAATTTTGACATGTTAGTAATTAATGTTTATTTTTATGTGTGTTTAACAATTTTAAATGTGTTTGGTAGATCTTTGAAGTTTTAGATATATATGTATTTAACTGACTTTAAATATATTTATTAGAACTTTGGGATTAGTTGTTATTTGAGCATCTCGCGAAAGTAAGCCATAATTTATACTGGAAGAAGTTTTGTTTTGCAGCGATCCCTCATTTTCAATGCATCGTTCATTATGGTCTGAAGAAAGAAATAATACACTGAAAAGTGCTAGATCACATACTGGTTCTTCCGCCTGCGAATATGATGCCGATTTAACATCATCGCATGTTTCATTTGAGAATACTTGCTTTGGAATAAACAGCGAATCAAAAGAAGCGGAAATTCGTCATCTTGGACGTACACGTGGCGCAGCAACATGCACTGAACGTTTCTCTCCTCAATACACATCCCAGAAATCAATCTATAATGAAAAGCGTAAGCAGAGGTATATTTTTCTGATCGTTTTATCTTGTTAAAACTCAAGCTATATTTTATAAGTTTTATTGAATTTTTCCTCCATTCATTTTGCTATAATTAATTTGATCAATCTGTATTATTTTCTAGATTCATTCAACATCTTAATAGGTATTTCTATTCTGGGTTTCAGTTTGAATTTGCTGATTTTTTTTATTATCAGCAAAATTTTTTTATGTTGATTTCATCACATTTTTTGATTGTTGTAGAGGTCGAAGACGAGGGCGAGGTATCTCCACAACTGCAGGCTCTGCCATTATAACAGCTCAGACATTTCCATCCGATGATGTATATGAATTTCGCAGCAGCCCTGAATCCGATGTAGGTATAAATGTGAGCTCTTTATTATTTCGATTACTTAGTGCTTTTTTGTTCCCATATTTCTAATGTAATCGAAAGAAGTATTTTATGTGCAAAACTTTTTAATTTAAGGACAAAAAAAGTTTGAATTAAAAAAATGTATGCAAGAGAGATAATTAGACCGTATTAAATATTTGGATGCTGCAGACATTGGAAGTGCAGTAGGCATGAAATAGATTAAATTATAAGTAAAAGGCATTGAAGTAGAAATAATGTTTTATGGATTAAAAAAAATGGATTTTAACGAATTACAAGTAAAAATAACGTATATACAATACGATGTATCTAAATTGAAGATGATAGTGAAAAGTGGAGGGAGGAAAGGAGGAGGAGAATGGGTAGTTAGCAGATTAACATACCATATTGTGCCGCTGGGTGACCTCAATGTCTCTGTCAGCGTTTGTTACAACTATCATCAACCTTTTCATTTTTCGTTTTAACGACTCATCGTCGTATACCACTATTTCAAACCAGCTGCATGATTGATTTCATGCACATGATAGTTTGCTTTTTTATTGAATATTATTGTGCTTATTTGCTGAATTTCTTCTCTAAAAATTATGCATTGACCGAGAATCCACTATGCACATTTCTTCACACTGATTTTAATCTTGTGGAAGCTCTCCATGAATATGACTTATTACAACTCTGATTTTTAAGTAAATGGCTATTCTAATAGTAATCATACTGTTAGAACTGATTGTTACAAAAAATAATTTTAATAAATCATGGGTAAGAATAACGTATGGACAGCATTGTGTATCTGTATTTAGGATCATAGTGAAAAGTGAGAGAAGGAGAAGAACAGGTGTTAAACAGATTAATATGTCATACTGCATGCTCTAAACGCAATGGAATATATTTACTGAGATTTTCCCAAATTTAGATATCATTTGTCAGTTTTTGATTAAATGAATTGAGTTCAAGATGAAAATTGGTAGTCTGACCAGCGAATGATAATAATAAAGAAGTCATAGAAATATTAAAAACAACAAACATGTTTCCTTGTTGCATCACAATGGCGTAATTATTGTTCTATAATTTCGCTCAATTTCATCATATTGACAACCGCAGAATTTAATCCAATTCATTGTCAAATCATAGAAAATATTGCAATGAATTGATTTAAATCAGATAATTTATGGGAATAAAACAATAATAAATAGACTTGGAAGATATATACAGGATGGAAAGAGATTGTCCTCTTAAGACCATTTCTATTTGTTGTTTATATTATTTTTCTAGTTTCGCTATTCAGTTCAGTCATCATGTATTAAAAGATTTTTATGTAATTGTAGATAGAATTGTTGCAGAAAGCAGAATTTGCTGGAGATATGGAACTGGAGCTGAGCGAATCACCGAGTCTGAAGAGACAGCGATTCATTCAGACTGGTGTCACTACTGTTGCCTCTTTCACTTCGACCACAGTTTCATCTGAAACAAGTTAGACAATATTTGCTGCTTCATTATTTTATGTTAAACATTATTAGATATATTGGAAATTTGAAAGAAAATATCTTTTTTAGTTTTGAGGAACTTTTGGGAAACTTAGATCGAGTTCAAGAAAAACATAAATGTTATGAATATTAGATATTACACAAGAAGATGTATCCATAGTGGAAAAAGACGAAGCTTTGGATGTGATATCGAATGTATCTGATTTGACGGATGAGAAAACTGATGCAACGATTGATCGTAAGGTATCATAGGTTCCTATTTTATGGCAATTTCCAAAATTGTAATTTTGTTCAAATTTAATAGTTTATCATATAAATTTTTATAAAAATTTGTTCGGAAATTATATTTTTTTCACTACGGTAAGTGGATAAAGTTTCTTGATCGAGGAAAAAGAACTTTGGATGGTGTAGGTATGAAATAGACAAGTGGATGATTTAGATTTCAAGAAATGTGCTTTTGATGCGCTGATCATTTATCATGACAAAGTTATATTTACGGAACATTCATATTACACGCTAACAAAGCATTTTTAGCTGAAATTTGGGTAGAAGAAGTTCTTATTTCTGTCAGCTTCTCTTCACTTTCAAGTGGAACTTGTTTGTTTGAAAATACATTTTTCTGGTTTCTTTTATTGCATATGTCTCCCTTTCTCTTTCCCCGTCCTTCCCCTTTCCTTTTCTCGTCTCTTCCCAAATGAGAAATGAAGTTAAGACATTTCTTATTTTTAAAAGCATCATACATTAAATGTATTTTAGAAAAATTAGAATAAAAAAAAAATTTTAGAAAAATTAGAAAAAATTAGTATGATTTCATAATTCAGGTACCCCCACTTCGCATATCATTACCCCGTACACCCACTGAAGATAGCATAGCGATAGCAAGTGCCACGGATGATGTAACGTCAGCTACGACGAGTATTGTAAGACGAAATACTAGAAGTACCAAAAATCTTACTCGGAGGCATCAGAGTCCTGAACAAAGTACTAGCAATACTTGTGATGAAAGCATACAACGAGTTACAAGGTCCCAACTTTTCTGATTTCTATCATAGTTTTCAAGACCAGACATATTCTCCATTAAAATATGATAATTCATTACATAGTGTTGCTGTCAAATAATATTAAAAATATCTGCCACTAAAAACTCTATGATTGTAGTCTGAGTTTAATTAGAATTTCTGTAAAGTGTTACAATGACTATTTTTCTTTCTTGTCATAATACCTTGTAGCAAAGTTTTGCAAGGTATTTACAGAAGCAAACTTCGACAGTCTGGACGACAACTTTGTGATCATTCTGCAGTCAGTTATGAAACATCAGTGAAAAAGAAATCAAATAGTTGGCGACGTAATTCTGCAACTACTGCATCACCGATGCCTGCGCCTTCAACAGCAACTTCCGATGAACAGATTACTTCTGCCAATGATGCTGGCGACAGAGTTGATGGTTTATTTTTCTAGAGTGTTAATTTCTTTTCATCTTCTAATAAAAATGCGGTCGTATATTTGAAGAGCAGTCATCTTTATCATGTCATTATTAACATGGCACATTTATTTTCAATGTACTTTCTTTTGAACTGAATATCCAGAAGAAATTACAGCTGAGGAGAATTCACATTTGGAAGCAGCTACATTGAAAGAAGATGAAAATACTTCATTGGCTTTGTCACTGATGAAGAAAAATAGCTATGAAGGTTTTCGAGACTTCCGTTCTGTAGTAAGACTTTGTGCTGTAAAACAGTTTTACTTTCGTTAGCCTTATTCTTTGATTGATTCGAGGCAGTAAATTGTAATACAATGAAATATTCTAGATTGAAGAACGTTGGGCCAAAGATGCAACCGAAGAGACTGTTACTCCAGAAAATCCGCCTAATTTTAATAATTATTTGATTGTTCAAGGAAATTATACGTCGACAAGCAATGTAGGCTCACTGTCATTTCAGGAAGTAGGTTTTTTTTTTTTTTTTTTTTTGAATATTTTACAATTAATTTAATGCTTCTCAATAGTAAAAAGTAGTTACAATGTGATTAACTCTCAATTTATGGGCAAAAAATTATTTTTTTTAAATTGAAAAAAAAGCGACAATTATTGCATTAATTTAGAGTAATAATGCTTACCTACAGTATATTCTTGATGGAGACATAGAAGAGCACGAATTTTTGTTTGTATCCGTTCTTAAAAAATTTTTCAAAATCAAAAAATTGTTTTCAGAAAGTGGATGTTGTGTTTATGGAAAAGTTAACAACAAAACTTCAAACTCTTCATGCTGAACAACAGGAAAAGAGACGAAATATGCACTTCTATCATCAAGTAATATTTTTGTTATTTAAATCTCCTTTCTCTGTAATTTTCGCTACAAAATAATAATTATCACTTGATTGTTTTAAAAAAATTGCTTTATAAGGTGGAACGCGAACGATTACGAATGCAAGCAGAAAGCGAAGTAATGCGTATGCTTACTCGAAAAGCAAATGAACGCCATGGATCTTTTTCAGCAAGTAAGTATAATACTATTTTTACTTCACTGTTGAAAAAATTTCAGTATCGAATTCAAATTTCATTTAGAATTCTGACTTGTTTCTGCAGTATTTTAATTTTTTCTTTTTTTTAATGAATTGTTCTTATAGTGAGGGTAATTCGAGAAACGAATTTATTCAATACCGGTTTTTTGGAAGTGAAGCCAAAAAAATCGCCAGTAATGGAAATTTCGGAAATCAAAGTGAAGTACGAGAAACTTGTAGAGATAATGCGCAGACGACAACAAATGGAAGCAGATGCGTTATATGCTGAACAGGTTCTTTATCTATATGATTTCTGTTTTTTAATTGAATAAAGATTAATACTTTGTTATTCTCATATTTATCGTCATCACAACGTATTGAATTGGAAATTAAATTTGAAGTAAGTTATAGGTATTTGTATGGGATGCGGCAGTTCAGAGAAGCGAAGATGCAACGTTGTTAAATTTGGAAAATGCTGTACCACATGTATCAGTTAGCTCGTTAATTCTAAATTTTTGAGAATTTGATATTCAACATTTCTTATTATCATTATGGTGTCAAATTTCTTGAGTAATTTTCATGTTATCTAAATATACAATAGAATACATGCGTGAAATGGATGCACATGTCTTTTCACTTGTTTCTTTTTAAATATGTCAGCTAATTATACTAAGGGTAATCTATCAAGAGCATTTGAAAAGAAACTGAAATTAATATCTGTTATCTCTTGATTTAGAAATTCAAAAAGACTGTTAATTTCTTTTTCTTTTTTTTTTTTTCATATTTAAGATTGAATTGATAAAATGTATAATTTAATGATCATTTGAATGTAAAAATCGCCGTGAAAATCTTATGAAGTAGTTGTAAAGAAAAAGTATGTTGAATATGTCCATGAAAAACGAGATTTAGCAATTAAATTTCTGCAGCAACTACTTCTCATTCTAATCTTAAAAACATATTACTTTTATTGAAATCGATTTGGTTCTAAGCGATATATTTTTTGATATCAATCACTGAATAAGCAAGGACAATTTTGCATTATTGCCATTGCTTCTCTTTCATACTACAATTTTTTTTTTTTCTTTTTTTAACAGAAATTGCATCAACAATAAAATGGCTTATCGTTTTGATAGAAATAACATTGAATACATTTCAAAGGATTTCGGAGAATTTTTTGTCAAGACTGGATGAAGTATCTCGTCTCTCTAACAATTTCATTGGTGCTGAATCAATCATATTGTCTTGAACTGTTCTAAATTAGTGTTGTTTCACTTTTCCAATAAATTCCAGAATTAAAAGTTATTGATATGTATATAATTGGTGATTCCAGTTTTTCTCTGAATGAAGTAAGTAGATGGAAAGCTTCGGAACACTTTATGTACATCGTATCTTGTCGATATTTGTTCAAATTATTTGAATTTTCAAATCTTTTAATTTTTTCGCAGTTTTTATTAAAAGATAAAGTTATGATGATTACTTCTGTGTTAAATTGGAGTTATTTCATTCAAGATTTTTTCTGAAGAACTAGTCTGTACTTTGCCGGGAAGTTTATTGTTAAAATTGCATGCAATATACATGTAAACTATTGCAAGCAATGTAGATCCAGTCGTTTTTTCTTTCTTTTTTTGGAGAGACAAAAACCTTGCTTTCATATATATCTATATAATTTTTTATTTTTAAATTTTTCATCTTCCGTGAAGCAAATATTAACGAAAAGACTTCTTTAATATCTGTAACATGATTCGCTGAGCATGAAGACAAGTAAAAGTTGGAAAAAATATTAGTTGTATCTTGGTTCAGTTATATTTGTTTCAATTATATTTAATGTCAAATTAAAGTTCATGTATTTTTTACTCGGTAATTTTAGGAATGCATTCACCAGCATTCGACTTGCGTAGTTATGCAAAAATGATATTGCATGCTTATAAATATCCACATCGAGCAGTTGTCGGTTTTCTTATCGGAGAATCTGGGGTAATGGTAATTTCTGAAATATTTGTGAATGTAACTTTATTAATTTATGTTCTAGATATTTAGAAAGCCGTTAAGTGCTGGATTTAATTAACTAATTTATGCATTTTGAAAAACCACTGCGAATTAATCAAATATGGAAATAATCAAATGTTTTGATGCCATATTCATTTTTTTATATTTCTAAGCCAGTAGTAACAGTAATTTGGTAAGTCTGATTTGAATTTGGTTTTCGTTTAGTGAAATTGAAATGAAGTATCAGAAAAATTGAGATTTAGATATTATATATATTGGAATGACTTTGCGAATTGCAGTACTAATAATCAGCGATTGATGGATCAGTCAATTAATGTATTCGAATAATGAAATTCATGCTAGTAGAATTATATGAGATGTCGAATTTTTTTAGAGCAATAGCGAATTGGTATACATTGATGCCATACCTGTGCTACATGAAAGTGCTTCTCTGAGTATGACTGTGGAAACCGCTTTAATATGTATAGATGATTATATCAAAGATGGTCATGTTCTTGCTGGACTTTATTTTTGCAACCAGTCTTTTTCAGACAATAGGTAAACGTAAATTTCTTTTAGAAAACAGATTTAAAGAACCATATTTTTTCACTTTTGCTTTAAATAATGTCTTATTTCACAAAAATATTTCTTTAAGTTTGACTTTTAAAGATTCGTTTCAGTCTTGATCCCTATGCAGTGCGAGTGGCTGAAAAAATTATGTCGAATTATCCGAATACATTCCTCGTTCAAGTAATCTTTATTATTTTGAAGATTTTATAAGAATTATTATGAGAAGCAATTAATGGGGAGACGAAATGGTTCTCCATAATCGCCAAAACCATCGAGGGATATTAAAGAATATATTGAACGGATTTGGCACAATCACTCATAGGATTGTTGAGATGGCTATGTTATTGATTAATCAATGGACGATAAATAAGCTTTAAAAAATTTATGCTTATTCTTTCCTGACATTATGTTATTTTCACTTATGGCCGTGCATAGACATTTCTAAGACATAACGTTTATTGCTAGTTTTTTCTTTACATCTGCTCTTTGATCGAGTAGCAATTATTGGTTATAGTAAAATATTTTATTTAATAAAATTTTTTCAAGAGAGTCTGCAAAAACATTCGAAAAGCTACAATGTTATATTTAAATATTGCAGATTGATAATTCCATGCTTTGTACAGGATCATTAAAACCTGCCATTCGAGTGTATAATTTAGATAATAAATTGTGGAAGATGAAAAGGTATCTTTATTATTATTTTCTCAAAAATAAGATGAATGTTTCTTTTTTTCGATGGTTTGAAGTAGTAAATTAATTTTAATATTCATAGTAAATATTATAATATTGACTATCTCACTGTATGTATATTACATAAATGTTGAAAAGCCCAATACTTTGCATTATTAGTGATTCTTTATGAGAGAATAATTTCAGATTCACGATATTGAACGAAGAAACAGTGTTATCAATTGTTTCCAATGCCGTACAAGCAGAATTATACCTCGAAATCATGGATTTTGAAAATCATTTGGATAATCCTGTTAATGATCACTGGAATACAGCATTAAATGAGAAGTTGGAACGATCGTCGTGTCAAAATGCTTGCAGTTGATCTTATTCTTAGCGTGGTCATTTCCCATTTTGCTCTTGTTACTTGGAAGTTATTTTGTTATAATAAGTATGTTATTTCCACAAGAGAATAAAAAAAATTCTGGAACAAAAATATATGAAGTATACAGATTTTTTTAGTTATCATATTTCTTCAGCATCCGGCTAGATAGATTCAAATGGGCGCAATCATTTAGATCAGATCATAAGCGCAAGAAGTATTGGGACTTATGATAACCTTGATGCTTACATGCATCATACTTTTAAATGCATGATGATAATATTGTATAGCATAATTTAATTCTTACAATATCCCCATTTCTTTATTAAAAAGAATAACCGATGTTTGGATTAAGATAAATACAATTAAGAGCATACGCAATCATTCTGGAGCTATTCACTGATTTTTGTTTGAGGGTTCTTTGTATAAGCATAACTGCATGAAGAATGATTTCGTATTATATGATATCATGTTGATCATGTTGAATATTGAATATACTAAATCACATCATGTTGAATATACTTCAAAAACAATTCATACAAGAAATGGAGGATCAAAAGGTAACTTGATGGCATTGGTGAAATCATCACGTCAACTTGAAATTGCTTTATGTGTACTTTTCTTCATCTCTGAATTTTTTTTCATTCAACACATCGATGCTATTTGATTCCGGCTGGAGAAATAAGGATGCTCAGTGCAATGTTTTTGTTCTCCGTAAAATGCAAATCAGTTTAAGAAATTTTAAGTCGTTTTCTCATATTGGTGGAACTAAACTCATTTTTCGGTATGGCTGCAATACTGTTCGGTTTATTCACGCTGGTATTGTTGCAGTTCAAGGATTCTTAAAGTTCATCCGTAATTTTTTCGGGATTTGGTGGTTCAATAACAAATTCATCTCAAATGATGCAATAATCTCTTTCAGGATTTTAAAAATGTTGGTAAGTATATTGCGTAGACCAAAACAAAGAGCACTCAAGAAGTTGAAAAAGCTTCATTTTATTGCTGAAAATTGCCGACGATCGATTGTTGGTGAAGAACTTCTTGTGGATAAAAGTAAGTTGTCATATTAATATTTTTGAAAGGTTCGGGAGAAGCAGAATAAAATTAATTTAGACGAAGAGTTTTGGATGAAATGTGGCCGTTTTTGCCCATTACTTTATCCGAATCCGAAGCCAACTCCCCGAAATGCTTATGAACGAATATTCACCTGCGGTACCAGGTTTCTTTTCAGAATTTTTTTATCAAATTCGTTTTATCGATCCAGCTTCATCTTATCATTGACTTTTTTCAGAGAAAACGATTTGTTCCACATTGTATTTAGTTTCCTTCTCTGTGAATTTGTTGGCATGCTGTTCTTCATTTCTATTGCTCTCAAGTATTCCGTCTTCCCTAGTCGGTATTAGTTTTTACGTCTTCAACAAACTATCATTTGTACTTCTGCAGATGCAGTAAATGTTAAGCACAATTTTATAACAAGTAACTTCAGTTTTTACAGTACTTTATCATGACAAACAATTCAAAAAACGGCAAGAGTTGAACAGTCTAAATAATTTATTCACTGAAGCCTTTGATATGCAATCCAATATGCAATCTCAAAAAGTTATGAAATTATTTCATCCGTTACTTTTATGAAAGACAATCGATCATAATTTAATAACTCTCATTACTGTTGCATTTACTTACAGAGTAGGAGTTTATGTGAGCATCATTGTGCAACTTATATTGGGTCTGATGATACCATTTCCAACTGTTCAAGCTGTCATCCAGATCGCCTCATTGAAATTGGCTACTAGCCGGTTTCGTTCCATCATTCTCATGTTTATAATGATATGGGCTTTTCAAGTCAGTCTTTCCCCTCTATCAGTCATTTTTCACTCTTTTGGAATGTGATAATTGCACTGTTAATCATATACCCAGATTTAAAAAAAGAAGAAACATTAAAGACTGTGATACTTAAATGGTTTAGTAAGATATGAATTGATTTTGAAATCCGCAGAAACATTTCTATTAATCGAATGATAATTTCTAAATTTTTGGGATCTGCAGATACCAGCAATGAATACAACTCATAATTTGCAAATGCTCGCAGAATCTGTTGCTTGTGTAAGTGATTCAGCGATTCAGGTTGGCAATAAACTTATTGGTGAAGTTAATATGCAGACTAATAAGGTTAATTTACTTTTAATGTCTTGTTCTTTGCTATGTTATTAAAATAAGATACCATGAATTGTAAACAAAATAATATAAAATTTCGGATCATGCTCTTTCTAGAAAATATCTTATGCTGGACTTTAATAAGATTTAAGGAACTTTCGAATTTTTTTTTAATTTTTTCAGTTCTCACTGTCAGGATTAAAAGAAGTTATGCACTTTTTCGGAAAGCATCTTAAAAATTTTCGAGATACCATGCGCAAGTTACAAAATACTGTCATCAAGTAACTTAATGTTTTTCTATTTAGCTAATATTGCTTGCAATATTTACTGATTACGAATTCCTTTAAGTCTTTATTGTAGATTTGGTAAGCAAACGAAGGATTTTCTGGTACAGTTGCTTGCAGTCAAAGAATTTTGCCAGCGATTCTTCATTGGTCCCTATTATTTTGTGCGTATTTCTGATGTCAAGAAGCATAAAAGTCCGAAAAATAAAAAATCAGTGACTAATTTTAGCAGCGAATTTACATTCTCTTCTACAAATGCATTTTCCAGTGTCTTCGAATTTTTGATGAGGGTGCTCAGTACTGTGATCGGCTCACTTTGTATCGTGGATTATCACCTTGTAAATTTGTGAAGGATATGAGAAAGGTGGACCTTTTTTATTCGCATTATTATTTTCTATTAATTTTTCAAGGCATTAAAAAGAATACGATTCCTCATATAAGATATTGATATTTAATAAAAGATGATAATTTTGAATCAGAGAAAACTATTTATAGTAAAGAATTCTAACTAGCCATGTTCTACACATGTTAACTTGAAAGTAATGATGCGAATAACGTGGAAAGCCGAAAGATCTTGATTTTAATATCCAGTAATTTATGCTTCAGATTTGTGAAGCGGCACGATTTAGTGAGATGGTTTGTGTTATTCCTGACAAGATAACGAGAACTCTAAAATCCGGCTTTTTGCCATTCGCAAAGGATAAAATGAAGACTGCGATGAACGTTGTTATGGATGATTATAATATCAGTTTCATTGTAGTTCGTAATTTAAATATTCCAGCCGAATCAATATTAATTTATAATTAATTTCTGGTTAATCTCTCTATAATCTCTAAAGTATACTTATGGGTACATCACAAGAATACTGAGATCGTACGGAATGACTCAATTTATTACAATATGTAAATACAGAAAAACAGTTTGTTTAAATAAGATAACTAGTACCACTCCTGGATTTTTCATCTCCCAGCATAATTGAAATGTTAAAAATGACGATGAAATTTTATAACTTTTTGCAGAAAGAAGCCAAAGCGGCAAAAAAAACCTGGGAAGAGTTAGGAATTTCAGTCAATTATACTGTTGAAAGCAATCGCACAAAAACGTTCGAACTCGAAAAGATGAAGTAAGAAGCATAGTTATGCATACATATTTATTCCATATTCTACTCAAATTCACTATTATTATTACTTGATTCAGGGAAGAATTGGAAAAAATCCTGAATCATTTCAATGTTTTTGTGGACATTTTGTCCATGGTGATTAAATTTATGATTCCGAGCATGGTCATTATAACATTTCTTACGGTAACCATCAACTCATTACGCATGTTACTTTTTTTTGGATCTGAAGGACCATTTCTTTGAAATACATTACATTGCACATTTTCTTATGAAATTGTTCCTTACATTTAATTTTAAAAAAAAGTCATCGATTACGAATTTGCATTTGTTGACAAAGTTTTTACCAGGCATTACTGTATGTTATAAAGTATAAACGAAAGGAGAAAGCGGATAACGTCTACATAACGGAAGAGTTTCGAAATGTTGACATGATAAGGGAGGCACAAGGACAACCTTCTTTACTTCCGTTATTACCTAAAGAACGAAAAACAGTTAATGATTCTCACTTGGTATTCAAATTTCGATGAAAGTATAAAACCTTAATCTTTTAATCATAATAAAGTTACATTGACCAGATGTTTCAAACTTATTTGCAATTAGTAGAGATCGTTTATCTAAATGCTCTCTGAAAAGTTGAAAATAGACTTCTGGAAGAGAAAAGGATTAAATTGAAGTTAAGAGATCCAAAAATTATACAAACCGTAATTTATTGCAGTATATTGAAGGATTTACACTACATATAACATCAAAGGAAAAAATGAGAATGCTGTTTGCATTTGCGATCACATTAATTAGTGGTTTTTTGCCTGCGTTTTTAATACTGCTGGATATATTTACTTATCAAATGCTTTATTTCACTTATTCCTTTCTACAGTCTAACTCAACTCGCACAGATCGACTTGATTTCTATAATCTCAAAGTATATTTTATTCCTGTTTTTATTTCTCTCCCCTACTCGGTACTTCGTATCTTGAGTCATTTCAATTTCTAGGCTGCTGGAGAAGGTTTTGTGGCAAAACTTCTGCAGAAAATTCTTTCCATATTTCATCCCATCACAGGAAGTCAATATAGCGATGATGACTGGAGAAAGTGTTTCATAGAACCGAATCCACCCGATTTTCAGCTCATTCGATTTATGATGTTTTTATATTTGATTGCTCTTCTGCTGTGCATCATACAGGTAAAAACTCATCAAACAATCCATACGCATTTGACTACTTACACAATTTTGCTAGTTTAAGTCGCTTTATCTAAAACAAGCATTTTGGCAAATCACTAATTACTGTGCTTCCTGAATTAAAGTAAAAAAAGTTGATTAAGTGGTGAGTAGTTTGTCATTCCTTTATTGTGTAATTCATTAAAATTCAACAGGTAATCTCTAAGAGTGGAATTTTGCAGTTAGTCTATTATAATAGAGTATCTGGGGAGATAAAATTAATTTATACGGATTGTCATGTACGAATTTGAAGCATAAACAGATCTCATTTGTAACGGATTCTGAGAAGTTTTTAAATGAAGCAATTTTCTACATTTTATTACTTCTGGAGATCACAATTTCGAAGGCGAGAACAACCATTTAGCAATTAATAATATTCGGAGGGTGGGAATTTGCTACAAGACTGTAGTATTCGGAAGAATGTATTATAACTGAAAAAAAAACTTCCACTTTTTTTTTTTTGCACACACATTTATTACGTGTGGCGGAAAGTATTTGGGTAATTGTAGCAGAAAGTAGTCATTAAAAATGTTGTAGTTCGTGGATAATTGAAAATGAAACGGAAAATGATGATTCCTATGAATCTCTGACTGCAATTTTCCATGACCAGGCTTTTACGAAATAGTAACAGAAGCTGTAACTGCTAGCATTAGATTAGTAATACACAAAAATTATGTATGAAGTATGGGAAAGTGAGAAATTGCACAAAGTTTAATTAATTAAATTCATATAAACACATATAATGAGAAATTACCGATTCTTAGGTATATACAGCAAGATTTCGACATTTGATTGCGCAGTATTATTGGCCGGAACGAACAAAACCACGCACTTTATGGTTATATAACAAAGTTCTTGAAGGTCGTAAAAATATTCTAACACAGTTGGTAAAAACTGCCAAAGAAAAGGTTTGCTTCTCATCTCTGCAGTTATAAAAAAGATGTTTAAAGAATTAAAAACTTGATTTAAGGAGGTCAAAGACCAGCTGGTTGAAGATGAATACAGCGGTCGAGGAAATCTTGCAAATCGTGGCTTAACTGTATTGGATGCTGATCAATACAGATGTACAAGATGTTTTCGACCAGATCTCAGCATAACCGATGCAAGGTTAATTGGTTCATA
The DNA here is from genome assembly GCA_028564675.1 of Onchocerca lupi. Taxonomy (NCBI): domain Eukaryota; kingdom Metazoa; phylum Nematoda; class Chromadorea; order Rhabditida; family Onchocercidae; genus Onchocerca; species Onchocerca lupi. The sequence goes on along the minus strand of JAOVVO010000143.1, from coordinate 118,421 downwards.
GAGAATCAAAATTAACGGCTTCTACAGAGGATAATTATGAAAATGAACCAAAATCAACGAACATTTTCGAAATTCGAAGCTCATGGGTTTGAAAGTTGGATAAAAACGATTTAGTTATCAACTTTTTATTTGATCTCAGGACCTTTAATTCAATTATAACATCTCTCCGATGTGAATGCTATTGAAAGCGATGAAAAAATGGTGGTGAAGAATTTTTTAAAAATAATATGAAAAAGATGAATGCAAAAAAAGATTTTCTGTTTTAAAAATGCAGTTCTTACCAGAACATGATGACATATTCATGACTTGTTACACTTTCAGCAATACAAGAATTTGTCCTAATTGCAATAACTTATATTGTACCGATTGCTATGCTGTCAAGAAAAAATGCTTAGAATGTGGTGCGAGCTTGCAGGTCATATGAAATATGCCTATCCTTAATATTTCGAAATTCTTTTATCTCTCATCTAAATCTCATATCATTTATCTTGACCATTTTGAAATATTTTTCCTTTTTCACTTCGTGATAGTCTATTTGAAAAACATATAAATGTGGAACGATTTTTCTGGTACTTAAATGAAATTAGCTTTAAGAATAATTTTTTGAAAATACGGTATTCATGTTCTGTTATTTGTATAAATTTTTATTTTGTGCAAAATATAATCATTCCAGTCAGTATTAGACGAGACTGAATTTTATATGGACAGCAGCTGCGAAGAAGATGAACCTATTCAGGATGAGACATCTGTTCAATCACCTTAAATTGTTTCCTTTGCTACATTTCATGCTAATAAATAGTTGATGTTTTGTAATCTTTCATGAGTGTTTCGTTGCAAGATTAAGGGAAACTTCTGAAAATCACATTTTAAAAACAGCGGAAATCTCTTCTTTAGTCCTATTATATTATAGCGTATGAATTAACACATTATTCGTTCTTTATCAATGAATCTGAAATTGTTTACTGATTTGATAACAAACTCTGCATTCATCAAAAAGGAATGAAATATTACAGTACGAAAAAAAGTTTCACATAAATTTATATACTTTTTGTGGTTATTTACTGATAACGCGAAATACTGAACAGAATTATTATGTTCTATACTGAAAAAAATATTCGAACAAATGTTGGGTAAAAAGGAATTTTTCAACTGAACAAACTGCTTCTCTTCCTTCTACTTTTTGACTTATTTTGAATGAATTCATCTGACACTGCTTCATTTTCTTTTCATCAAACAAAAATAATGGCATTTTCATAATATAGTGAATAGAATTTTATCGAGATCTTTGCTTGCTCCATCGATTTAAAGTAAGGATTACATAGAAGAGTTTCCAGGAGTAACTTTTGCACTTGCCTCAATTTACCATCTTTAGATATTGATCTCATTGAGTTCGGTTCAAAAATTATCAAAATTCTAGCACTATTCTCACTCTTTTAATTTGACATCATTTTTCATTTATTTTCAAAATTTTCAAGCGATACTGAACTTAGTGGCAAATTCTTGACCGAAAGACAATTCACATGTATAAACTTAAAAATCGACATTAAAAGTGCATTTCTCTTAAAATGCATAGGTCAATACTGTCGATATTACACTAAACGGAACAAGTAACAACACTATAAAACGGTAAGCAACAATTTCTTCAGTCTCTAATGTGCGTTGTTATGTGCGTGTGCATATGCGTGTTGCGTGTTGCGTGCTGCGTGAGTGTGCGTGTGAACTGATGCATGCAGACACGCAGAGTGTCATAACACAAAAACGTTATATAACATCGTTTTCAATTATTCCGATAATTATGTAAAAGCACTTGCAGTTTTTTGAGGACTAACAGTGTGAGTGCGTGTGTGCATATTGTACATATATAAGTTAAAATTTATTTCGTTTCTCCATCATTGAAATCAATGCAATTCGTCCTTCAGAAGTAAAGAAATTTATTTTTAATTTTTTTTTTTTTTTTTTTTTTACAAATTTTCTTTTACTGATTGGATGAGAAATGATAGTTTATGTTGTTGAGAAGTTTGTTTAGTAGCGATCTTTTGTCGAGGAATCAAAGTGAAACAAAAAGATCACTTCTAAAAACTTTGACACATTTATGATGATGAAGCCACCTAAAATGAATCTTTAATGTGCGATTGATGAAGTAAAAGCAATTCATCTTCACTAATATTCCTTTTTTTTTTTCGTTTATAAATAAATTTTGTGGCTTTTTGATAACTTTTATTGCACCGATGCATTTATTTTTCATGCAAAAACAAATTTGAATAAACGAACTCCGAAAGGATGGAAACTCAAACATTGCTTTTGTCATTTCAATACCTGTTTTAGCTGTGTACGCGCGGTTGCTTTGGAGTTAGGTGCTGCAATCAGCAGTTAGTGATGATTGAAATCTGAGCTGCATGCTTCGGATATCCAAATTCTTCCTTAGGAAAATAATCTCAAAAAATCAGTGTGGAAAAAATGAACCCTTCTAATTTTTTTTTTTTTTTTGCCAAATTAATTGTTTCTTTTTTTAAACAATATTTGAAGGGAATTCGCCCAATTTGGATCATATTATTGGCAAATTAAGAGTTGAAATACACTTTTTTTCAGTATATGTTCAAAAAAAAAAAGAAGAAATGTTAGTAAAGAGATTTCCTGTTTCAGTTACCGAACGCTGAACTATTGAGGTCATCCAATGAAATTGCTTTTAGTTCAAATTTTATTAAACTATATCAGTTCGTCAGTACTGAATTGTAAATGTCCAAAGAGTAGAAAAAGGACGAGAAAATGGGTGTTACAAAGGTTGAAAAGAGAGAGACAGTGAATAATACGTAAATTAAAATCGAGCACCGTAACTAGCACCGCATTGAACATCGATTTGTTTGATATGCATGATCAATTTGACAAAAATAAATGAGAAAAATAATTCGCTTTTAGGCAAGGGTTACTCTTCTTTTTTTATTCCATAAAATTCTGTCAAAATTATCGGAACATCAGCAGCCAATTCATTGAAGAATAAAATAACTCCAAGTGTCAGGTCTTATTTCATGATTTTTGCAGAACTCATTTTCATTTTGTATCCAAAGCGAAAAGTGGGATTTTTACATGAAGATGGAAAAGTTTGACGTCGTAACTAGATATGTCACGTTAGAACCAGGATCCAATGTAGATTTTCCGAATGAATGAGATCAAAGATTATTGTTACTTCTCCATAATTTCACAAATGAATGGTACTTGCTCCGCGAAGTTTTTTTTTTCAACAAGTACCCGAGAATTTTGTTGCATAAGGAAAATCTGACTAATTATCTGTCATTAATTTTACATTGCAAGACAATAAACTCATAGGAAATTCTGTCCTTTCAGTTCAATATGAGAATGACAAATAGAAAACAATGCACAGACACTTTTCTAAAACCAACTGCTCTCTGTGATTTGCTGTTTACTAAATTTATGTCATTAAAAAAGTTGTACTTTTCAATCGAGCAAGAAGGCGTGAATACTCGCAATCTTTCCTTCAGCGTTTTCCTTTCTCTTTCCTTTTCACTCTTACATAGTTTGTTCCTGTTTCTTCACATTACTTACTCTTTATGTTGTCATTAAAATATTAAAATGCATGTCTTAGACAAATAAATTATTTTTTTAATAATAAAAATTCCTTTGTCGATCTCTTTTCTGCAATTAAAAATTTCGTTGGAATTAAGCAGGAAAAAATCCAAGAATTTTCAAATTCAAAGTATCAAAAGATTTTTTTAAGTAAAGAATTTTATTACTTAGCAATGAAGTTGATTCTATTCTCTAATTATCTTTTAGCTGGGAACGTTTTTCAATAAAATCAAACCATGCAAGATAGTTGAAGAGAAGAAAATGGACATTAAAATGTTGAAGCAACCACTTGTGTAATTTCATTTTAGCCGAAGTTACTGCGAATTTATTTGTACTTAATTAAGATCTATTAAATCAGAATTGTTTACTTATCACGAGATTTTGGAATCAGTGTTTATGATGAAATCATGCAAGAAACAGATTAATCAATGATTATTTTACAGTAATTTTCACAGTTTTTCGCTTATTTCCAGAAACTATCTGCTCTGCGATAATATTGTTATCTCAATGCAGGGGAAAGCACCATAATATCAAAATTATCAGTTTCCTTGTTGTACTTCATAGGATGTTTTTGATACTTGTCGATACTAATAAAATTATTACCGACTTGGATAATCAGTCTTTTCTTGTTCTGATCTATTGTCACAGACTATTTTTCTATCCACTTTGAAACTATGATTGTTGGTATTATTTCCCAGGATTAGAAATAAATTTACTAAAATTCACTGTCAAATTTCAAACTGGAACTTTCTCTTTCATTTAGTAGAAGAGGAGAGCGAAAAGTTTCAACTTGAATGAAAACAATCTACAAAAGTATCATCATGTATTAAAATAGTGTATGTAAGAATGAGTAGAATAGAATAATTCTGGACAGTAAATACTTTGAACCAAAATTGCCCTAAATTGTTAAACTTAAGTTACATTTTATATTTCCAAACTGAAAAAAAAAAAAAAAACTGATTTGGATCCGATTATCTTAATTCGTTTTTTCATTGAGTTGCCAATTTCTATGTAAAAATAAACCAAAAAGATTGTAGCTCAGGAAAATTACAATTATTTTATGATTCTTTATGTGACGAGCAGTTGCTGTATTTCTAACTTCATTCCAAATTAAGAAATGTATTTTCACAACTTCAGTATTTAAACTTTTTAACTTTAATTAGAAGTTATAACTTGGAATGTTAAAAGATTCAGTGATTGCTTTAGCATACACAAAGCTATTAATAAAATATATATTTTCTGAAATTTTCAGATGAAATAATCACGAAGTTAGATTTGCAGTCAAAAACACGAAGCAAATAAAGTAAATAGTTTACTTTCAGGAAAAGAAACGGCCAACTATTTGTCCACTTTATCGCCTTTTTGTGATTTTCAAATGCTTAGTGTATGATCGCAAGAAGATCATTTCGTTCCCAAAATTTCTAAAATACGGACAGCTGGTTGAGAACGAATTGGATATTGAAAAAATCTTTTTTTCAAGCCATAAAATCTTTTGTAGTTCATGAAATTTCGTTTAATCTCAGTTTCGATCTTCATATCGAGTTTAATGCTATACAAATTGTTCACGTGTGATCTGTCTTCATTTATAACGATGTCTTAAACACATCTTCCATGCTTTCTTATAATTACATACTGAATTTTATGCTTTTCATTATTATTTTAGCGACATAATCAGATTGACAGAATTTCAAAGTGCATGGTTGAACTAACAATATTGCATTATTTGTATCTTTATTATTATTATTATTTGTTTATTTATTTTATTAATATTAATATTGCAAAATGTGCCTAATGAAGTGCTGGTAGTTCCTTTCCGTGATCGCAAGGTTTTTAAAAACCTTGTTGGTAATATAATTGGATGGAGTTTCTGTAGATTTTTTATGGTAGGCAAGAATGTACTTTAAATGACACCAGGAGAGTACATTTGTCAAATGCATCTTGATCAGCCATACCATCAGCATGTCCTCGAAACGCATCGAATTTTATACCTTTTTCTCTCTTTAGAAATAATTTGCTTTTGATATTTCTGCCAATTTGTATTTTCGTATTAATAAAAGCAACATTTTAATAAATCAAAAAAAAGATGAAATATTTTATTTAGTAAATGAAAATTTTGGTGTTTTCAGTAGCATATTTTTGGTCTTTGTCGTATTTAATATACTTTTTTCAAGCTTTTATAACCCTTTAGCATAGGATAGAAAGATGAACGGATGGATGGATAGATAGGAAAAGTTAATTAATGATCAGAGAAATTACGATTGTCGAGAAGAAGTCATAATTCCAAGAGTTAGCATCAGATCTCAATAACTATTTCGGAGATGGATTAAAGTGAACTGTATCAAAAAACCGAAATTCTTGGATAATGAAGAGTAATAGTTAGATAACGATTTCATGCTTGTTTTTATTTCTTTAACGATTCAAGCTGTTATAAAAAAAATAAACCGATGTTAATATTTTTGGTACTTATTGTTAAATAACAGCATAAAAGAAAGAAATTGCATCTTCATACAATACTGTTTATATTACCACAATTTATGATAATTGTGATAATTATTACAAGAAATTATTTTCACCCGTCAATTTCTTATTTTTTATTATTTATGCAAAATTTATTCGGAATACTTTTTGCGGTATATTCGGATCCAGTTCATCTTGCAGCACAACTTAGCGTATAAATTATACAATGCGAATAGTTGGCTAAATATAACACTAATTATCTTCATCCCTTATGCATGAATGCTTTTATGTGACACATTTTCGCCATCATAGTTTTCTCATCCAGAAAACAAATTTATGGAATGTTAACTTAATCTGTGAAAAGCTTTATTGCTAATAGGTCTTTATTCAAGCGTATATTAGCACAATCAAGTTAACATTTCTGTCTGAAGATCAATTGTTAAAGTATTGCGCAGAATCACTTAGCTACATCATTTGGAAGACATTTGATAAATGAATGAGTTTCTTAATATTTGAATATTAATTAGTATGCTTATTATTTCAGTATTTCCAGAAAAACGATATTCTATTTCACTTTCTCCTCACTTTTTTTCTCTTTTTTATGGTTTTGCATCAATCTTTCTAGCCTGTGAAAATCTTTCTCACAGATCGATAAAATGCTTCTGTTTTTGTTTGTTTAAAAATTAAAAAACAAAGATGCATTTCATAAATTTTGTTCCTTAGTTGAACATCCAAAAATTTCTACAATTACTATATTATTTTATGTATTACTGTATGCGTATATTATATAAACGATTTTTTTGAAATTCTATGGTTAATTTATGATCAATTGCATAATATTTCTGGGATGCAATAATAATGTGATACTATGTAATATCAATATTATTCAGACGAAAAAACATTATGCGCATTTCATAAATGAAAAATTTCTACCACAAAATATGTACAATATCTTTTCGAACTTCAAAATCTTTAAAGAATCCATAAATAGCAAAGAATTTGGCTTCGATGACCAGAGCAAATTTCCCTGCAATTCACCAAACTTCATTTTAAATCATTTGAGACGCCTTTTAAATTCGTTTTCGAAGAATTTTGGTTAAATCTATAGAGTTGACTGATCGCTTCTCAATACTGTTCTTTATTCGCACAATCAAGACTTGTAATTAAAAATGCAATTAAAAAGTATGTTATAATTTTTTATTTTCATTTTTCATATAGCTTTTTGTGACAAAATTTTTCCATTCTATTTGTCAGAGTTTTTTTCTCAGTTATAAATTAGTTTCAATTTAGATTTATTGGTCCATCATTGTTTATAATTCAATTAGTTGCCCTTCGCACCAACCGAAAAGTTTCACAACCTAAAATTTGTAATTAACATTATATGAGAAGAATGACGATAATTTACCAGTTTCATTGAGATTCTTTTTTTAACTTCTAAATTATATTCTACTTATTATAGTTCCGGGATTTTCAAAGATTTTCAAAACACGCTTACTTCTACATGTAAAATTTTATTCGTTCAAAAAAAGGACAAATCTAAATTAGATTTATATTTCTTAAAGCTAATAAAATTTTTCTTTCATATATTTTCGTTCTGTCAATTAATCTTCAAGTCTTAAGCATGTTTTTAATATTTTGCTGCATGCATTCACTTCCTTCATAATGTTCTTCTCGCGAATATCACTACTACGAATTTTCTTTGTTTTTTTGTCCATTCTTTGTGTATTCCTGAACATTGCGAAACTAAATAAATTTCACATTTCTATCAATTTCTTATTCTTCGAAAAAACTTCAGTCTCTTTGAGATGCAACAGATTTCACTGAGAATATTAAAATAGTCACTGGAGTATATCTCGGGACTGAAAAGAATCGGATTTAGTTTCCTGAATGACAAGAAATAATGAGTGACATCAAGTGAATATACACTTCATTCATGTATCTAAAGTTTATAAATTATGAAAATACACGAAAAGTGACAGGTTGATAAACTTAATGGAAGGAAAGACGAAAGAATTTATTGTACCAGACTGAATTTTCGCTCTTTAATTTCCCTCTTAAACAAACACATAAATCTTGTCAGTTTTTTTCTGTAATCTTACTACAATGGATTTAACTGCTGTAAGTGTTGATTAGCCAATCAAAGTTTGTTCTATGATGATTCTTTCTCTGAAATAAAGTACAAAAGCTCATAGATCAGTTGTGCTCAGAGAGCAAAAATATTGTGAGCGAAGAGGAACTTTTTTTTTTGAAAAACTTCGACCGGTTGATGTTTGGCAATTATTCGAAAAAAGGAATAAATATATCTGGTTATTTAGAAAGATAACGGACATGGTATAAAGAAGAGGTTGGATTGGTTAAAAGGCATAGGTGGTAGGAATGCGTGGGGACAAGGCGGGGGAAGGTAAGGGACAGGTGGTGTGTCACTGTTTTGGTTTATGTAATGCATAATACGGTTCGAATGGGACGCGGAGGGAGGGATGCTGTGGAAGGGGTACTGTATGTTTTACATTTGGCGATGATAGGATGGGCGGAAGGCAGGTACCTTACAATTATTGTTGGTGGAAGTGATGCAGTTGATATAAAGGAACACCCCAAATGATAAAACACATACTTTTTGTTTTGTTTAAAATCTTTGAGGGCAACGACAACAGCGGACAATCGAATGGAAGACATCAGTACAAGAATGAATAAACGATGGAACTAATCAACGAACAACCGCCACCGATCGTTTCTTCTTCTAATCGACTTTAGTCAGTCATCTTCCCACCTTGGAGATGCATCCTTCATCGATAATGGCGAATCATTGAGAGAGCTGGGTTGTGAAAGGCTTCTAGAACACTTATCAACTTCTTCTTAATTTCTACCAAGTTAGTGTTTAATGAAGAAGACTGTCTCACCGACTGACTTCAGATTCGATCTTCCACTGAAGGTTTTTCTTCGAAAAAAAATTTTTGTTTCGAACTTCATAAATAAACTTCCATCGAATTCATCCTAGCTGAATCCGATGGAAATTTATGATGAAGTTATTCTTCAAAGTTATTATCGCTTACACAGGAACTTTGTGCTTAGTTTAGCATAACAAAGTGGTAATATTATAGAAATGTGAAATCAAGGGCTAACTAAAGATCCATGCATATTTAATTATTCTTCACTCAAAATCTGAAAACTAATAGGCTATTACATGATTTTAATGAGCTCATCCTTTTTACCTTTGTACGGAAGCTTTTTCAATTTATTATTTCATGTGATCATTCCGATGTCAGTACATAATTAATACCTTTCATTTATGACAAAAGATTAACTTTTAATCACAAATCTCACTATTCACGATTCACGATTGTGATAATTTATTCAATCGATGTATTTGAGTTTGTACTTTGCTGATTATTATCTCAGACTTTCTAAACGAGAACTGTTTTTTTTAGAAAAAAAAATTTTGAAATTGTTTGCGAATTGTGAAATGCAAGAAAAAGTAATGATTTGGAACAGACTGTTTAAACTTCTTTGTCAAAAAGCACCTTGAAGGACAGCATGCATTGCTAAAATGTTTCGTAAGCTTTTTTGCCTTTTGACAAGAAAGATTCAAGTGATTTGCTACAAATTATTGCTTTTTCCTATGTTCCGTAATATTTTTACAAGCACGCAATAGTGTGTAATTCAACCTACAGTAGATTTATATTTAAGTTTTGTTTAATTCAATTTGTAAATTAACCCAATTGGGCTATTAAAATTAAAAAAAAAGATGTGAGTTCTGGTCGTTATTTTCTAGTCTTAGATTTTGATCTCTTCCAAAATTCAGAAGACTGGAAATAAGTCGTGGTTCATTTAACCTTTTTAGCTTAAGTTTTTTAAAAATAATATCATAATAAAAATAAATCATTTATTATACATCGGCATAAAAATGACTCAATAAATTAACTATTTTTTTATGATAACATTCCTTAATTTATGATAACATTCCTTTTCTAATCTCCCATTTTTTTCTGAAGTAGAATATGAAAATCATCCCATAATGTTCTGTTTTATCTTAATTGCAGGCTTTAAAGTACAATGTGTTTCACTATTTCACAATAAATTTCTTGTATTATTTCTCAAAAATACTAATCTACAAGAATTTTTTGTTGTATGAAGAGAGCCAAATTAATATGAAGTTAAAATTTAAATTAAAATTCACCGATGATTAATAGGCAGAGCGAGATGTATGAACAGTCATAAAAAATTTATGAACAACTGTTAGTGAGATTTAAATTATCAATATATATAAAATATTTTATCGTTGAATAATTCTCTATTTGCCAACATTTAAGATGTCATAACTATCTGCCTCACATCAGAATTACTAGTGATGCATTTACAGATTTGTAATTTTCAGTGCAGCAAAATTTCTACTGTGATCAGTAATTCTTTGATCCCGGAGATTTTAGATGTATAAGTTTCTTCTCAAAATATAATTCTTTTTAAATGTAATATAATAGAATTTACAAAAGTTACGGAAAAAAACATTCAGCTGAATATGTCTTTCGCTAATTTTGAAAAAGTAATGAATGTATTTAGTAATGAAAACAAATATTGCATTCACACACTAATTTTAATATTTTAGTATATGTTTTGCTAATTTCAAACTTATTGAATTTATTGATTTAAGGCATAATTCTAAACTTCCATTTTATGGAAACCTTATATTTGATAAGATTGATAGTTAGCTTATATTTTATCATTGTCGATTTGTTATAGCACTCAATTTAGACAATTCAATTTCATATTACTTGGTAGAACTTTGTTCCATTGCAGCATATGCTTGCCTTCAATAATTCTTAAAAGTTCAAAACTTTTTTATAGATTTAGAGAATATTCTACGAAAGCGATTTTAGAAGAGCTCTTCAGTTTCTTGCTAACTGTTCGAATGTTCCTTAACTGTATTCAGCTTTTGTCTTTAAAAATTAATCTTAAGGATCATGCTTGCTTTAGTGTACATTTTTTGTCTTTCCTTTCATATTTCCATCTATCGTCTTAAAAATTGCTCATAATTCTTCTCGAGTAAAACAATTTTGAGGCAATTCAGTATCAGTGGTTCTCCTTTGTCATATATATGGCATATATCGCTTCTGCCCATTTCTATAGACGTAAATTTTGCGATAATGAGAGAAAAGCTGTTGGCCAGCTGTTGTATAGTAATGATGGATGAAGATATTTCTTTCTGATTTCAACGAAAATGTGAATGATAATTTCTCGAGAAAGAGCTCAAGAGTTCATGTTGCAATAACGCTGCATTTGGATTGCTTCATTTCAAGTATTGATGCAAATAACTAATTCTTCCTTCTAAAAAATCTACTGCGAGGTGGGGGCTATCACTTCAAATTTTTATTTTTGAATTTTTTGTAATAACAGAAATTTACAGTTAGAGAAATGAATTATTTTCATTATTACAAAAATTTACATTTCTTCAAAAATAGCAAAATTCCTAATTGATCAATGATTAACATTTTGTCGATAAAGATTAATTCCTAAAATCAGCTTTAAATTTTTTAGCATAAAAGTTCTTTTATATTTTCAGATCAAATTTAAACCTTTGTGAGAACGTCAAAAATGGCTTGTGTCAAAAATTTTTCTGATATTTTTCAATGAAATTAAAATGTTACTAATATTTTGAAGCGGAATAAATAATATGACGTTATTGAAATTTGTTCAGTTTTCTAGACTTTCACTGAAGTGAAGATAAGGCTTTTATGATTTTATTTCTTTAACTTAAATAAGCTTAAATGATTTCGGAGTACTACAAAGGCAAACATATATATATAGATCAGCAACATTCAAAACATCAATTTACAGAAGTATTTTTGCAGTGCTTAAAGGCATAGTTACATGCAAACTTGACAACCTCTATTGAAGTGCCTACTCAGAGAAGTGAATATTCCAAGTTTCACCGATCACTTCAATTTTAATCGAGTTTGAGTGTCACTTAATACAGGACAGTCAGCAGGAGGAGCTATTGTGATACTTCTGTAGAAATACTTCTTCAGTTCCTTCGACAATCGCAGAGATTTTACTCAGTCATGAATCTGCAACCAATTTTCTCAACGGATCAAAAATAGACCGAAAAGAATGAATCGTGCGATAAAGTCGAAAAATTTAGCACTAATGGTTTTGCTAAACTTTGTTGATTGCTCTATTTTCTCCTTATTGCTCGAACTTTCTGATTTCCTGAGGATGAAAGACTTTGGCGGAAAGTATCTGTTAAATTATCTACCAATGGCGCTTACTGAGGCATTTCGTCAAGGTGCGTTGATCCAGTATTGGGCACTTGGCTATTATTTCTTAAGTACATCCATATACATCTACACCCACATACACCCACATAACCCACACACACTCACACACACCCACACACATCCACATACACACACATCTATATATACATGTAAAAGAGGGAAGACTTGCGAGTGATTCGATCATTCGAACACAAAGTGCAGCTGTCCTTGTAAACTAGAACTGTGTAAAATGATTTGTTGATAGTGTTAGCGACGTCGTTGCCGTAATGGAAGCGCTACGCACGCATAAGCAATGAATGCTCTTTCTGCTGTTTCGTTGGTCAAGCGACCTGTTCTGTTCCGGGTGGGTGTCACCTCCACTCGATTATTACCATCCTCCCTGTTTGACTTTATTCCGGTGTCACCTCTATTCGATTAATGTCCCCACTCCTCTTTCTTTTATTTGCATTTATTTGTTGTAACTCATGGTTAACTTTCGATGAGTAATAAGTTTCATATTTGACGTTATCGTAAATAAGTAAGTTAGTGCAACTTAATTGTATAAGCATAAAAGAATAAAATTATCAATAAATGATGAGTCTAGTAAATCGCACTTTGCAAGAAATACTATCTTCGTAAGTTATGAAAGTTGTCTTGATCTCTCAGTGCTTCAGTAAAATTGAGACGAATTATGCTGAAGAACTTTGCTTAATCATAAATAATTATGGTAGTAAAAATTAAGCCAGTATTTCATTTTTTTTTTTTTAAATTATACCTCATAAAGCTTATACTCGAAACATATAATTTGATGAGAAAAGTTCTTGAAAAATGATTTAACTGAAAAATCTATGCCCGTGCAATTCTAAGTTAGAAGATAGTAAAAGATATTTTAAAAATGTTTTAGCTCCGAGCGCTAATTCTTAACCAAAATTATTTATCAATTTAATAATTTGGTTATTAATAACTCTGATCATGATGATTTGTATGCATCGTTAAGAATCAGTCAGAGACTTTGGAAGTTCGTTGATTCGAGCCTAATCAACTAATCAGTAATCAACTATCATCTCTAAATGCAGGATGACACAAGCCTACTGCTGCAAATTATTGTGTCATTGTTATTATTGCGTAACGGCAAAAAAACTGAGGATTTTTATTTCTTTTTAATTGATTAGAGCCTTTATAATTGTACATCTATTGTAATAAAGATCGTTCTCGTAGTTTCCAACTCTTTATTATAATTAATCATGCCTAACTTTCTCAAACCAATATTTTTTTTTTATCAAAAAATCACTTGTTGCTGAGCTGCCGCAGTATCAAATCATGGAAAAATACAAAAAGAAGAAATTAAATTAGGATTAGTAAGTAACGCGAAGAAATGGCATTTCATATAATTTATTTTTAATCTAATATCCAGATTAATTATAATTTTTGCAAGTAGTATAAATATGAGATTAATTACACACATTGCGTTTGCTACAAATCGTTATCTGTCAAACATTTCAATTATTGACTTTGTTTTGGACATTTCTTTTTTTTGTTAACATTAAGTAAATTGACTGATAATAATAACCGAATGTTTTCGGGTACTATTTTAGTGAGCTTATATTATTTTAGTGATAACACATTACATATTATAATTCATCTTTTTCTCGATACTATTCGAAATTGTTTTTCACTCACAACACACACTACACATAAACGCAACTTTTATATCCGGCAGATGTGTTCTTGCATCTCTATGTCCTGAGAATTCATTCAAACACGAGCAGCTCGATGTGCTAATATAAAATATATTAATCATATTTTGTGGATTATTAAAATCTCCATTTTTCGGAACACTGATGCATTGTGTTTCCCTTTTACATTACAACATAATCTGTCTTATCCTTTGTAAAATCCATAAATTATCTATTCGCTTCCGGAAATTTCAGAAACTTTGACTTTCAGCAATATTTCTGAAGATTTCTGCGCTATTTACAAGGTATTATTTGCATTTTAAATTTCGCAGAATTGCAATATTTCTGTTGTATGAATTACTTTTTCGAATTCAATGACTTCATAGACTCACTATAAAAAGTTTATACGACACTATTAATCTTTGCATCAATATATTCATTAATTTCTGGTAGAATGGGTTGAAGTCACTAAAGGCAGTAAATTTTTAATCAGCTAATAACCATTAAGTTAATCGTTCCTTTCTTTTTTTTTTTTTTTCAATAAATGTCAAGTTGTTAAATGCAAACTGATGTCAATATGTTGTAATATGGGACGAAGTTAATTCTCAGTAGAAGAAATCATTACTAGTTCATTGATTGTATGGGTCATTTTTTTAAAATCACAGTTAGGAAAGTGTAAATGGATTTGAAAGCATATTAAGCATGTATATATGGAAATAGCTTCGAATTATAGAAAAATAGCGAGAAGGTCCTCAAATCATATCTCGAATGTATAATTGGATTAAACTTTTTAGTAATATATAATTGAAGTGATAAGTTTAAAACAGCAGTGAAATATTTTGTGAAATGCATGTTTCTGTGCATTTCTCATGATAATGAATGATGATCAAATAGAACACACTTTTCTCATCAGTAGTCATGCATTTTAACATTGATTTACTATTTTTATAATTTTTCCAACATTTAAATTGGTGAACATTTTTGAGATTTATGGCTAAAGCAAAATTTTAGGGAATTCTTAAGACTAATGATTCTTTTGCTGAAAAGAAAAAACCAACTGGTTAAACCAAATTTTTTAAGAAATTTGAAGAGTTGGTGTTTTAATCATTTTTTGATTCTAGTCTTTCACCGTCAATAAGCAAGATGAATGTATAGAGGAAAATCATGAAAATATGAAGTTGGGACTTTTCGTTTTCAATGAATTTCAATTCTCCATCTGTCACAAATCTTCACTTAACTTTTCTTTCAAAAGAAAAAAGTGCTGCAGATGACTTTTTAAGTGACGGTTAAAAAATAGCAGCATTTTTGAGAGAGACAAATTTGTGCCCTCTCTTTCAGCTGACCTACTCTAAAGAAACGAGCAGAATGACACCAATTATGTCAATGAAAAAGGTAGAACATTTCATGGTAATTTCAAATGTTATGGACAATATTAAAATTATTTTACATCCGATTGTTTTGACAATATTGATTTCGCTTATTAAAAAATAAAGTTAGAAGTTGAGGGAAATTCTCCAGTTTACGTAGAATAATTTTTTTTAAAATAACAATAAATATGATATATTAATAATTAAGATGTTATTTATGTGTTTATGAAGTTTTCCCACAATATTTGCATTATTTGTCCTGTTTTCTGAAATTAATGTAATGTTTTATTTTGCACTACCAATAAAGAGGACAAAAAAAAAAAAAAATGCTCGTTTCAATCCCCTTTCTCCAAATATGAATTTATGTTAATTACCTTGTTACAGGTTTTTTTTTTTTCGATGTTTACAAAAAAAAATAGGCGATTATGAAACTGGCGAGATGCCAATAGCGATAAAAATTGTGCCATATTTATTCCTAAATCCAAGATCAAAAATGAATAACATTTTCATTTGTCAGTTTGCATGAATTTGGCTAGAACACTTGCGTTTTGCACTAATTATTAAGCTATATTGGTTTGGGTATTTTTACAGAGGTGGCCGTTTACAGTCATGTGGATTAGTTTTACATTTGGACTTATCTAAATCTACGTCATTTCGATGATCACAAATTATCATTCTTATGTTTCGTCTTTTTTTTCATTCTTATTATCATTCTTATGTTTCGTCTTTTTTTTCATTCTTATTATCATTCTTATGTTTCGTCTTTTTTTTCATTCTTATTATCATTCTTATGTTTCGTCTTTTTTTTTATATATATATATATGATTTAGGAGTATTTTGTAGGACAAATGAAGTAATGGATTTTTTAACTGAAATTTATTACTTCTCCCATTCAAAATATTACGCAAACGAATCGTTTTCATTTTCACTGCATTTTTTGTCATTTTTTTCCTTTTGATGAATAGATAATGTCGCAATAAGCTTATTTTTAGTGCAAATTATTGCCAAGAATGATATAGGCAACCTGAAAATAATCATATCTCACTTTCCTGAAATAATAATGAAGTCTTTCTGTTTTCCTGGCTCGTTCGTTTTAAATATATATAGCAACTTTTTTTGCTGCACAGCTAATGCCCAACCAGTGATTATGTCCGTATAAAGGCAAGAATTTTCCTTCTTTTTCGAGAAAATAAAGCAGAATTTTTTCGGATAAACTATATTAGGAAATCACGGTTTACCTCAATGTTCTTAAGATTTTGTTGTTTTGGTGAAAAACTTATGCATGATCTTGTGATTCCATTTTTATTTTAAGAACATTTGTTCTCTTTCTTTCAATTAATTTCTAATTAACGCTTATAATTCACTATGATGCTTAAGAACTTTCAAAAGAAATACATTAATTGCCAGAAACTTTAAAAACCGTTTTGTTGAGCTTTTTTTATGAATGCGATGACGAGCTTGGATGAAATATTACAATGAGGAATTTGATGGAAATTTGCCATCTTTGTGACTTCATACCATCGAGCCACCTTTCCAAGCAAAATTAATATAGTAATGAAGCCAGACTTGAGAACGATTGAAAACTGGAGCTGAGATAACATAATGTTTGAGAATATCAGACTGAATGTTATGCTGTGTAAAAATTATGGCTCATATGCTAGACTTGTCGGCAAGCCAAAAAGATCTTTTGCTGGCATCTTGGAATCCTCATATTTATGACTTCCGTCAACTATGTCACACAACACCTAACATTATTACCTAAAATATATTTATATGTTTATTCATTTCAAATTGCCAACACTTCTATGCATGTCAAATATTATTTTGATCTACTAGTTATCATTAATCGCATAATACGAGAAATATTAATTTATTTTCTGACATTTTCTTTGAATTTTCTAAAGAATTTTGTCAAATTACTAACTTTGTAATCGTGACAAATATGCTTAAATGTTAGTTACTGACTTAAAATTATGATGAATTCTTCTCACCGAATAAACTATAACAGACCAAACTAATATTTAAATTTCAAATTTTTTTGATTAAAAAATGTAAATTGTCGACGGGGCAAAAATTATTGGTCATTTGCCAATCATCTAAAACTTCTGTTAAATCTGTTGGCTTAGGAAAAAAAATTTTGGATTCGTTGTCACTAATTATTAGTCATGGCGCTAAATATTTTTTGATGAGAATATTGTGAAGAAGTGTTTATTATTTGATTGGTAATAGAAAAAAACAATATCATATAAACTGATGAGAAAAAAGGAATATAAATCGAGTAAAATTGAAATGTGCCAAAAAAGACTTCATCCACACATCCTTTTACTCAAATAGTACCATTTCTTCTGTTTGAGTAAGTAAGTACGAAATGCTTTACTCATTTTTTTCAAGTCTAGAAATGTACTTTATCATTCTACAGTTTATGAAAAACTTTGAAGAGAAGCGAAAGCGAACAGAAAGGAGGAGAAGAAACTAGAAATGAAATAATATGTGAGCTTTATCGTTGCATTCATTCTGGAAACGATCTATTTATATCGGTTACTCTCTATTCTTGATATTGATTATCATTTACTTCAACTGATGAAGATTTCAATGTTTTTATTACTCCATAAATGGTCAGTTTACTAGTTCATCTTACATTAGACTATTGTGTTATTCGTTCTGAGTCGTTTTTGTTATTCCAATCTAGTTCGAATCATTCAAAAAAGTTCTCATGTCTTTTTTCGAAGTCGAATGTATGAAAAATCAAATGTGTCAACCGATCTCGATTTATTAAAATTAACGTTTTAAGAACTGTTTGAACTGAAAACTCTGAAAGAATTAGAAGCTGAGAATTAACAGTATTTATAAATTAACCACATTTTTAAATGATGATGAATTATCTTGGAAAAAAGGAAAAAATTTTAAATTTAGGTAGAATGAGTGGTCGATGCATCATTAAATTTTTTTAGTTCAATTTTATAAACCATCTACAAAATTACACAAAATAAATAATATGATCACAAGGATTTAATTTGCACCAATTGGAATTCGCAAGAGAATTCTTTAGTTCGAAACTATTGAACTGTACGCAACTTTAATGCATTTCTTTTCTTCTGGAAAATGATTGATACAATTATAATTCTTAATATTAAAAGATCTCAACAGTTAGAAGTGCAGATAATTAATGAATTAAATAAATATAAGAATATAATCCATTTGTAGTGAATTTGCTCCAAATTTTTATAAATCTAATTCATCGAGTCAAATTTTGAATAACTCCTTTGATCTCCTTGCAAAATGAAAATACAATCATTGTTTATCAGAATTTCTGGCAAATACTGCAATTCTAAGGGATGTGATGGAGCAATTTGAAATCATCTCCGGGCGATAAATGTAATATTGGGAAACTTTTGAATATTGAAATGAAGAATAATTTTTATAAACAGAAAAATTCACTTTGAGGATACATATAGTTATTTATATTCGAAGGAATAACATAAAAAAGAAAACACATAGAAATCAATCTGTACGACAAGCATTAAAGACAACCACTTCTATCACCTTCGGAAAAAAGCACTGAAGTCGGGCAGAAGCAATTTTAAAGCAATATTTTTATTGATTCTTCGTCATTTGCCTAACAGTCGCTTTTTACAAATTAGAGAAGTACATAATTCGCGAGTGTAGTTAATTAAAGTATAACGAGAGACAGACCAGTCCAGGGAATATTGTGCAGACATTCCGGCGTTCTAGAATTCGACCACTTTTTTCTTCGTATTGTTTTCTTGATATGAAATTATCGAACTAAGATTCATTGTTTTCTTCTAAGCATTATGCTTTTCTGATAATGATAATGGGAAATGCGGAAGAGTAAATTCAGGACCGTTTTAATTTCTTTTGTCTCTACATTTCTGTCACTCGACGATATTTTATATTGACCAGAAAATCTTTTAAAACTTGACATATTCATTCAGAATGAATCGATCGAACCACAATAAATTCAGAAATTTATAAGTAATAATTTACGAAAATTTTTTGAGAAGACTTTGATTTTTCATCTCTTCCTTAAAACAAAACAAATTTACATATCATTCAGCTCTGTGTTTGATGACATTTGAGAATTTTTCGAAATGTTCTTCGTAATTTGAATGTTTGTTTCGAAAAATTAGGAAGAATTTGCTTTGGACCGTAAAAAATTATAATTTTTGTTCTAAAATATTTGTTTTTAATGGGTAACACATGAACATGAGCGGCAGGAAAATGCCTTCTGCAGTAGATCGTTAAGGCCGCAAAATTTCTAGCGGAAAAGTTTTTGTTTGGCGTATTTTGCTCCTCTTTAATTCAATGGAACTTTTTAAACATTTAAAAACTTTTTTCTGTGCAATGCAATTTGTCCCAGAGGGAACAAGTTATTTCTAGAGAATTCCATATTTTAGAATTTTAACCCTCATTTTTTTCTTCCTTCGCCAAAATGACTGATTTTTTTTTCAATCAATTTCTGTAAGAACTGTCCTGGATTTATTTATTTGGAATCATATTGCTTTTATGCAACACATCCTTATTCTTATTCTATTAAAACAAAACACTCCTCAAAAAGTTGATCATTTATAAAGAGGCATTTAGAACAACATTCTTAACTGCTGAAAATTTAAATGAACATAAATTTATCATCTTTGACGTGAAATAAATGAAAGTGCAGGTGCCAAGTAAAGCTTTAAGCTGTGACCTTGGCAAAAAATATTTGCTGAAACGAATACCATAGCAACCTTCCCGCATAGCATAGTATATAGCTCTAGCAGAATGATTTCTGAGAGCAAAGTACAGTTGCACTAAACGGCAAAAGTTTATGTAATTCTGTGCATCCATCCATCTATTTACTCCCTCTCTCCCTTCATCATCCCACACTCGGAGGAGGAAGAGAAAGCTTTATTTATATATATATAAATAAATATATATCATCATATAAACATGAAGAAGATGAAGGAAGTGCGGACTGTGCAGGAAAGGAAGGAAGAAAGGAAAGAGGTGACGGCGATGATAGAAGGAGAAAGGTGTATAGAGAGTAGTACGATTACATATAAATAAAATCGATGCAAGTTGGGCTATTCATTTCTGGTAAGGTCGTGGGTTTTTATTTATATGCCTTGGTGCCAACAAGAACAGATAGGGCACATTTTTCTCTAGAATGCTCCATCTGTATATAGTTAGAGTTGAGATGATTATGCGTAGATGCAAGAAACAAAACTGAACGCTGTGCTACTTTTGATTGTGAAATATAAGTTTGTATTAATTCATGTCTTTTGGTCCTATTCATACATCTTTGTATATAGATAGCATCATCACTATTTACAATTTCCTTCATGCGGTCTTTGAAAAATACGAAGTTCTAGGGGTAAAGAATAATTTTTTTGAATTTCGATGGTTGCATTCGAATACGCGCATGTTTCCCTATACTTTTTGTACAGACACGTTGCTGTAGCTCAGTTCGGTTAAGTGGAAAGAAAGAAAAGGGAAAGTGCACGTATCTAATACGTCCAATTTTACAGTGCTGTTGTACAATGTTATGCATCATATTTGTCCTTCATCCCTTTGCAAATCTCTCCTCCAGAAAGTAGCACCTTTTATATTGTTTATTGTAACGAGGTAAAACGGGATGGAGCTATTGCCGAAAATTGAAGCCTAACAATGAGAGTGAATCTTTTTTGAAAATGCTGGTACTGAAAGATAAGATTAAAAAATTTTTCGAAGAAAAGAGGGTCAAGAAGTGACAAGGTTCTTTGAAATGGGACAAATTGATCTTGGTTTACCGCAAAAGTATTAATCTTGTGTTTAGAATTGCTACAGCTATTTTATTTGTAGTAAATCAAAAGAAAGGCCAAAATATAGTTGATAATTGAGTGGAAGTAACTTATTGATTCCTGAAAAACTTAAGAGTCTGTTTTATTGGTTTTGAAGTTAAATAGATTTTGTGAAAATAAATTACTGTAAAATAAATTTTCTGGCAAAACAAGCATTGCTTATACATCTGCTTTAATTGCTCACATTCTTATGATTAAGCCACCGTGCCTACTAAGATTCAAATATTTATCAAATAGCAAATTAATCCTGCAAACAAATATTCATAAACAATTGCAGTAACACAGCAATCTGCACTATTATTGGTAAGACTAGAATATCAACTACTGATAACATTCAACACCTCAAGAGAAATAATGGCATGACACAAGTTGCAAACTGCTTTGCATAAGCATTTTTACAAAAGGCTTATTTAGCAATGAAATAAATCTTTTAAAAGTTAAAGAAGGCTCTTGCAATATATTTCGAATTAATTTTTCGATTGCTCAAACTTTATTCTTCTCCAGCTTTTTCCAAGTTTTTAAATTTATAATTCACAATAAGAGCAAATCAATGTGGTAAGCTTTCTAATCATTCAATTTCAACAGTTTCATCAGATATACGAAGTTTTTTTTGAAATATACCGTCGAATATTTAACTTTCAATAAAAAACATGAATTTAAAAAGTGAAATTTTTTTCAGAATAATCAATGAATTAATGTACGATTGTAAGATAATTCTGATATATGTGAGCTTAATTATTCCCATTTTGAATTTTACCAGACTAATAGAAAATATTCCTTTTCAGTTATTTTCATTGATACGGTTCAGATTCATATGAAATTTTTGTCCCATAATTTTTAGGTTAAATTTTGCTATATTTGAATATCAAAATAAGAGAACCAATATTAAAACTTTATTTTCTGCTAAAACTATTCTGATTCTCCATGAATTATTAAAATAGTTAATATTTTATGTCCAACTTTAGGCGTTAAGAAAGAACTTAACGCTCTAAAGGATGGGCATACTGTGAAAGGACAAATGAGTAGAATTTATTAAAAACATCTCGCTTGCCTGAATTAAAAAACATTATTTATCTTGAAGTGCAAGCTACGTAATACAAGTAGTATGAAATAAGGCTTGTCAAGCACTTACAGTCATATATTTACGTGATTTCATTTTATTTCTATCACTTACCGGTAAGATTGGAATAGATGATAAAAATAATTCCTTATCCTCTTCTACGAATACTTTTATATTTTTGAACAGTTTCGTATGGGTTTTGGTTTGTTGAATTCTCTCTTCATATAATAATATATGCATTGCGAAAAGCTAACACGCTGAAACAATTCCCAAATACATTCAACAAACTCATTAACTTGATTTGTTATTGAAAGAGCGAGGGAGGTTGAATTTAGGCACTACACGTTTATCCTTTAATTATTACATTTCTGTTTTTTGTATGCTTTCATGTAATATTTCAGTCTTTTATTCTTATCTTCCTCTTAATTTTATTCTGAAATCCACAATTTGACTTCATCAGTAACAAATCATTTTTTGATGCGTCATTCTTTCTGAATGGTTTTACTAAGCATTACATTATTTTAATCACTCTTGAAAAAGAGACTTCTTTTTAAAGGTGAAGCTGCTAGAATTCACAATTTAATCAGATTAAACTGGGATACGAGAAAAGTCGTAAAATATAGAAGTGATTATATCCAAAGGCATTATTACTTAAATTGCATTTGACAATTTCAAAAATTCATTAAATTCTGAAATTTAGAGGAAGTATTCATTTGACTTACGGTTCCTATGAGATAATAATTAATTATTGAGTAAAAGATGCAGTGAATAAATACATAAAGCCAGTTTCGAGATAACAATCCTATTAAGAAGAATTATTTTCTTTCAGAAGTATCACAGATATATGGTAAATATATCAGATTTCTTCTTACTAGTTAATATTGCCCTTTTGACGAGCATCAAATGTACATTTTGATTCCAAGAAATGATGCAATTAAAATAAGTTAGAACAATTTTAGAGTAATTGGTGTACTTTTTTTCTGATAATCTCATACCTATAATTGGCATGTGTAAGTACATTTATAAAGATGAAATTGTTAAAAGATCTATTTGTTGAGTTTAAAGTATCATTGAGCATTCCGTTAAAAAAGGATGCCATTTCTTTAACTAAATTGAAGACAAAAATGAATAAAACATTCTTCTATCTCTCTTCTCCGCCTCTCTTCCAAAATTACCTGCCTGTCAACTACCCATTTTTATTTGATCACATAAAAAAAGACTGGAACTGCCTAGTAACATTTATGGTGTCACCGTCACCTTCCTTTTTCGAGAAATCTATTTAATTTGATGCATATTTGTATGTGTGTGTGTGTGTGTGTGTGTGTGTGTATGTATATGTATGCATAGCATAGCATGTCATGTCATGTCATGTCATAATAGCGTTGTCTTGCATAAGTGCATGATGGCATGCACTGTGCCTTACTGTGTGTTGCCAATGGCTCTATTTTGGAAATCGTTCGGATCGTTAATTTTGCTGACTTTTCAATGAAGTAGATGTCCTGTATGACAATAAGTCACTTACTAGCACTTTATAAAGAAACATACTTGAGAGACGACACGTGCTATTTGTGCATTTATGTATGTGTGTATGTGTATGTATGCATATGTGTGTATGTATGTGAGTGTGTATGTTTATGTTTGAGTGTGTGCGATAACAAAAAATACATTCATTTGTGATTTGAGATTATCAGAGTTTATGATATTATTAAAAAAAAAAGAATAAAAAACTTTTTTCATCTTTTTTTTACTTTTGCCCTGAAAATATTTATTATTATTGCATAGAAAATATTAATAATAAATTCGTGGCTTATGTAATGGATTTATCAGATATGTCCAATTAAAGTACCAGTTTACACAGCGGCTATGAGTACAACAAACTCAACAGATACACCTTTCGAGAAAGAGAACAAGGCAGAGAGATCTACCTACCTACCAGTGCTGCCCTGTTTAAAATCCGAATTCGAATTGTGAAAAATTAAATCTGCAAAAAGTGACTTATGTCATGATGTTGGTATATTTGTCATTATAACATTCATTTCCTTATTTTTTGAACATTCATTTCCCCATTTTTTGTACTTAGTTTTTTATATTTTGCGAAAATCACTCCCCAAAAATGAGCATTTTCAAATAGCGCAGTGTTCTTTTTCATTGCATCATTTTTTAAAGATTTTTAAATTAGATCAAATAGTTAGAATTCGAATACTTAAAACAACTGCCAAAAAAAACTCGGAATCCACGAATGACTTTTTCATGGGATCAATTTTCTAATCCATTTCTAAAACTTTTATGGATTTCATTTCGGCAAGACTTATTATTCCATCCGTTGCGAGATATCGTGAAAGCCATTATAATTACAACCAAGCAAGTACAAGCATTAACAATCATTAGCACTGCATTTGCGACGATGTATTTAATTAACTGACGAATGATTATTGGGCATATTCATAAGAAGTACTTGTAGATCGCGGTAGAAATCACTGGGAGTTCTCGCTGCTTACTATTAAAACAAAATGGCTATTTATTGTTGTGAAATACTCGCAAATAGTCATTATCGGTTGATATTTTTTACCGGTGACTATGCTGCTTAATGGTCATCAATATGGATTAATTGCCTGAGATATGACTATATGTTTGTAGCATAATGTTCTCTCCTATTTATCATTTCAAATAACTTTAAATATTTCTCATATAAAAGTTGACACGTCTTTTTCACAAAAAAGCTGCGCGTGAATGAGAAAAAAATTCTTTTCTCTCTTGCTTCTTTCTATCTTTCAGTTTAATTAATTCTTTAGAAAAGTACAAACGTCCTTTCTCTTACTGTTCTTCATTAAGATATGCCTTTTTATCTCTTATAAAATTCAATCAGTCTTCCTGAGAGAGCTGACCCGGTAGAAATTCCACTGGCACACAATGCAGGAAATACTTACGAATTTCGAAATTCAGAAATTTCACTTCTTTTTATATACTGTCTACTTCATTCTTTTTTCAGATTATCTTATCATCTTTCCAATTTTAATCACTAAAAAAAATCTTTGAAAATTCCTTTCTAGCAATACTTGTTTGCATCTTCTTTCAAGCCATTATTTTATGCACCTTAATGTAATGCACAAAATGTCAACTCATTCAATTTCTTGTTCAACTAAAATTCCATTCACAAACAACTATTAATGATTATAATTTCTGAATATCAAATTTCAAAGATGTATTCCAAAAGTATGTAAAGAAATCAGCCTTGTCCTCATCAAGAGAGACTGTAGTTTTCCACTTCAATCAGCGAAAATTCGATATTTTTGATATTGCATTTTATTTCACATCGTTTACAATTTTGAAGCAGTCAGAAATATTATACTATTGCTGATATTCCTTATTATCGAAAAGAAGAAGAAATGAATGAAAGTTAAAAAGAGAAAAAAAAAGAAGAAATGAGCAGTCAAGCCATATACTTCCTGTATCACTCATTTATAGGTCACTTCGTGTTTTATCATTGGTACTCACCTCACTGCACTGTACTTTAATATGGTGTTACCTTCCGATGAAATGCATTAGAATGCAGTTATAGATGAATAGTACAAATGATAGCTCAAATTCTAAAAGCACCAAAACTATTATTCCGCTCTTTCTTTACTATTTTTTTAATTACTCAAATAATCACAATGCAAACTATGCAAATTTTGTTGAAGAATGAAATCACTCTTTAAAAACTTTAATCAACACATTGACGTCGTCTGATACTTTATCTGAAATATGTAAATTTTTGGATGTTCCTTATCAAATTTATGCATGTTCTATTTTGTATGTAAATTTAATTGATGTCGTTACGGTTTGTGGCGAGCGATTGTGTCTTTTATGGATATCAGTAAAATGTTTCTTTTTTAAAACTTTCTAGAACTGGTCAGACGAGAAGATGAATCTGTTCACGGTGGAGCAGCTCGAATTAATCAGACGACTGCGCTTAACGGGTATTACGCCTGAAGCTGTACTTGAGGTAAACTTTTTTTCAATCTTTTCTTAGATTTTCAGTTATTTGTTGCAATATAAAAATTTGTTTTTCAATTAATTTTGTCCGCTAGAAATAATCATATTGGTCAGATATGATAATGTAGTGAGAAATCTCCGGCACTTAATTCTATATTACTGATAACACTTTTTGATATCTGTTATCAGTCAATCAAAGTTTTTGAACATCAGGCAATGCAAATTCGGCGTCACTGGCATCATCTTTAACTACTACCGTATAATCTTACTTTCAACACTTTGTGCTTTTTACTAGTAGTTTCTTATCAATTTCTGATTGGAAATTAGGAAATTGCTTAATAGCGATTGAATTCATACAAACAGACCTTTCAGTCCCATCCTTTCAGCACATCAATGAAAAAAGCCGAAAAATCAGTGAAATAAGCCAAACTTCAGGGAAGCTTACTGTGTGCCTGTTTTTTGAGTATCGTACTATAAACTTACCTTAGCTATGCGATTCAAAATTGCCAATTTGCTTTGATCTTTGATGATGGTGGAGAGAAGTTTATCGCTTTGTTTGAAAAATTATAAACAGAAACAGTTAATTTTCAAAACATCCAAACAACAAACTTACTTGACTGCCAGTTCCAAAATTTCAACTTGATGAGATAGGAATGACAGTTGATTGTTAAAATCAGAGAATATGTGCATGAATCCAAGAATAAAAAAAGAGAAAAATTTATAATTTGTCTATTTTTCGGGAAAAACATGAAATTCATATAGACTAGTTGTAAAATAGACCCTTTATATTCTACTAATAAATTTCAAAAGAGGTTTCAAAGCATTTGAGAGTTTTTCAAAGTTGAATTATTTCTAAAATTTTTGATTTCTTTACCCAAAATGTAGAAGTACAAATGATAGAATTCATTTTATTTCTATTAATTAGTTGCAAGATACCAGTTATATTTTTGGTGTAAGAAAACATTCATAGGCTTTAATTTCTAGATTTAATTTTTGCTTCCACTCCAAATAATTCATCCGATTCATTGAGCCTTATTGCTTTCGATTTCTTATACACTCTTTTTCATACCGATCACTTCGTTTGTTACACAGTAATTTAACTTAAAACAATTAATCATCACTGAATTTTTCAAGGTCATCCTTTTAGGTATATTTGTTAACTCTTATATTTCACAATTTTCATAAAGTGAATAGAAAGAAGAATGCAACGTTCCTTTTATTTATATATATTTATGAGCAGATATGTGCTTATTTTATGAATAAATTATAGAAAACACTTGGAAAATTAGTTAACTTCTTCAAAATTTATATATGTTTTGCAATTCACAAAATCTAATGAAGATGAAGAGGTAAGGTTGTAATCAGTCAAAATGGATCAAACTCCAACTGGCTAAGATTAAAAGAGCGAACGATGTGATTATAATTATACCTTTTTGTATCTGGAGGTATAATCTAATATGATAAGACGGATGTGACCATATATTTTTTTTCAATTAATATATTTATTTCTATCATAAAAGTTAGAAAAATAAATGAAGCGGAATTTAGTGAAGAGATGAATTCTGATTTGTTACTCAAAAAAATTAGCGGAAAAGTTTAGATTTGAGTAGGTGCCAAGGATTGTGATGAAGAGATATCTTGAACTGATATTATAATCGTTGGTTTTTAATGAATCTTGATCTTCTGTTTTAAGCTGAAATCGAAAAAATGAAAAATGAGCTTCATATGTTTGCTGCAGAAAGAAAAAGAGTGAATTTAAACAGAAAATATGATTAAAATTAAAAATTACATATAAGGAAGCTTGTAGCAAATTTAATTTGCTAAGAGTTAAAAAATAGAAATACAACTATTATTATATTTCAAATTCCTAAAATTATCAGCATTGTTTATTCTGATTTGGGAATTGATTGGTCGAATTTTTTTGGTATCTATTTTTTCATTCACATATTTTGATCAATTAAAAACTACTGCTGAGTATGAACTGCAACATATTTTTCGCTTTTAACAGTATATCGCATGTAAACCATAAACTTTAAGCAGTGTTTTGTATAACACGGAAAGATTTATTATTTTTTGCTTCTATGATAGTGAGCAAAGATGATCAGAAATTTGTTGAAGGCGATCGAAAGAGGATTGAAGTTTGTTTGGAATTTACTACATACATTCAAAGATCATCTAGAATGATCTTCGAAAGATGCATTGAAGTCCATTGAGATTTTGATTGTCGAGATTAGCAGCTGTTTCATTCTTTTCTACCTGAAACTTTTATAAATATGCTCACGCATATTTTAAAAATTACTCTTTATTTCATTTACATGCCAAAAAATATTTCTGTTCAAAGAAATAAATAAATGCTATACAAAAAAGCAAATAAATGATTGTTTTTGAACTTGGAATTTTATTCCAAAAAAATTTTTTTTTTTGTTTAGTCTTTTAATGTTAGATAAATTATCAACATTTCCTCAAAATTAATCCCGCCTTTTTCTCATACACTTTTTTCTTAATAGATCAAACGTTTTAAGGAAATATTGATTTATTGAAATTTTAAAGCAAAATAATTGATTGATATCAGTAAAAATGCATTTCTCTCGCAAATTTTCTTCGATAACAAGTTAGTTTTGTATTAATATAACTGGGAAATCAAAATATTGTCATTATTTCCGACAAAAATGATATATTCTATCGAAAATTTTTTTTATATAAATCAATTTTTTATCACAAATTTGCAATCAGAGATTTCTAATAATCGATTAAATTAAAAAATTGCCGTCAATATTTTAGTTTACATGAAACTTCTGAATTATGATCTCCGACTGATAACATTGATAAAAGATAAATTTGCAGGCATTTCGAGCACTAGAACAAATAGAAGCAGATTTAGACGCAGCCCGAATCCAGACAGCAGCCCTGGCAGCACTCATTGCACCCGCCACTAAAATGTTTCAGTTCGATGATGGTGCTAATGCGTTCGAACTAAGCAGTCCTATCCTGTTGCAGCATCTCAGAAATCAGGTTTTTCTTCTTTTTGATTTTTATAGAGGCTATCTGAGATCAATACCGATCATGGATCAGTATGCTTGATTGATCCTCAATCAGAGGTGTCAAGTTATTTCGATCCTCTTAAATGGTCATAGTTCCAAGCGTTAACTAACCAAATCAACTTTAATCTTTTCAAAATAAATCTTGTCTTTTTTCGACATCATTACCTTTATGCAACAGGTCAAATAGTTAAGCGAAAAAGAATTTCGATAAAAATTAAGTTCAATTAATAACTATCATGAAATGTAGTTAATCACTTTACCATTCGCTGTTAATTCTGTATATCGTACTGAATTAAAAACTTGATAATTTGATTCAAAAACTGATTTTCTCACCTATTTTTAATCTTCACTTTTTTTTATTGTCTCCTATTTTTCCTCTTTTCTTTTTAATTTCAGATTTAGGAGAACGATATTTAGATATTACAACATCTGATCTTTCTTCAGGAAAATAGAGCACGCCAAGCTTAATTTTCAGGAGATTCACAGCATCTTACCCTTATATTTTTACACTGATCATCTATATTTTGCATCAATTAATACACTAAATGATTAACTTTCGAATTAAAAAAAATATTTTCCTTCACTACTAAATTTTCGTCATCCATTCGAATTGTTGTCATTTTCTGAATTCTTTTTTTCCTGCTTTGAATTTTTCTTTGAATCTTTATAATTCAATGGAACTGCAGATAAGCAGTGAGGAAGATTCATGTACTTTAGATGTTTTATTCTAATGAAATATTTAAAGCATCACAATTAACCGCATTCATAAGCAAACAATACCTCCCATATGGAGAATTTTTGTTGTGACTCGTTACTGAACAGAATGATCAGTTGTAGATGATTTATACTGATTCTGTTGCTCGCTCAAGTTCAAACAAATAGACAAAGTCTGTTCTTGAGCTTGCACAATAAAACTTTCGCTACTTATTTGATAAACACACTGTTATTCTATTGCGACTTTCTGTTAATATTTTGCCTAATTTTCCTAAAAAAATCGATCCATCACATTTCACCATTTTACAGTATCTAATCCGTTTGGAGATTGCCTTCTATTTTAATCATCAAAGAACCAAAATCATCCAAAACAAAGTGCATTTCTTACTTAAAAACAAGAATTTCTCTTTATTAAATTTACATTATATTTACGAAATTTTCAATAATTCGATAATTTACAAAAATGTAATCTAGCGCATAATCTTCTCTATTCACCTTAGTTTGAGAATATCGATGTAATTATTAAAAAAAAATAATTTTGCAACAGATGGCTCCTTCTTTATTCTCGCCATTAAAATTAACTTTAGTTCACAAATTAAAGCTGGAATTAACTTAATCTGTCATTTATTTCCGAATAAAACAAGACATACAAAATCGAATTACGCATGGAAGAGGTATAAAAACAACGATGGAATTCAAACTCTCCTCTAAAATTATAAAGAAGTGCTAAAATGATTATATACAACAGAAGGAAAAATAATTTTAAGAATGAATAGAACATGAATTTTGTTTTTATGAATCCAGAGCTTCGCTTTTAAACATTCTTAAATTTCCTGTTAAATCTTTCTGTCTAGCAAAGGTCATAAAGCCGCTCGAGTCTGATATTTAAATTGTGAATATTTTCTAACCACTTTTTTTGTTTCAATATTTTATTTGCAAAATTTCTACTTTTATCAGTTTTCCCTCTAATTAAAAATGAGAGGGTCTTTTTCTTATAAACTGAAATATTGTTGTTGATGATGTTGATTCTTATTCTGTTCTGAACTGTTGATGTTACATTTGAATTTATAATTACCGAGACAGTAGTTTCTCAGTAGTTCCTTACATATTTATGTTTTCTATGAAGAAATTCCGCTACGAAAATACGTTGCGAAGAAAAGAACGAAACTTTTTTTTTGAGCAGTAATTCTTTCTCTACTCATCACAAAAATAATAGTCTTTTACTGTTCATGTTTCTTCCATCTTTTCCATCATTCTGTTCACATTTTCTGTCTTTCTTCTCAATCGTGGTCGATGATATCAACGAATGATACCAATTAATTACTTTTTTGTCTTCACATCATGCTGATATCAGCACCACAAAAAACATTCCTTGTCGAAATTGTACTTTGAGATTTACTATGTCGAAGGACGACTTTTATTTCGCTTATCTTCTATTTCTCTTAATTTTTAAATTTGATGATAATCAAGAAAAGAACAATGAATAGAAGTCCCTGAAATAGGACATCTTTTTCCTTGTTCTAACATACGAATAATAATTTCATTGTAATCATCGGCATCACGGATAAAGAAATTTAGATTGAATTCAAAGGAATTCGATGCCAATAACTCTATTGATTACAATATGCGGATCTTTCTGTTTTCAACTTCTTGTATGAATCTTCAGTGATCGATATTCTTTGGTATTTGATCTTATAACCTTTTTAGGCTCCAGTACCGGTTACTATAAATGCATCATCTTCGCCATCTCTGCCAACCACATCGCCGGACCAATGCGCTGTCCAAAACTCTTTACCTCTTTCCACAACCGCTGGTGGCACGACATCTACCGGTGCAAACGATCCGGCAACATCTACAGTAGCTACCGCATCAGCTCCGATACCGCCAACTTGCCTCCTTGGACAGTATAATTTTGAAGGTTCTTCACCATCTAGCTGTCGACCGATCCGTTCCCAAAGGACACCGATGCGTGAAATCACAACGCTGGATGATCCGAGCGAATTGGATGAATTCATGCAACAAGGCGAAGAAGCCTGTATATTGGATATGAAAAAGTTCATCACTCAGTTTTCACTTAGGCAAACCACAGTTGCTATGATGACGGGTTAGTTTTGCATAAATTTTCAATCATTTTAATTTTGCTGGAATTGATCAGACTTTGAAATATGATTCAAAATTTATATGTAAGTTATCTCTCATCTTTTTTTCATTAAATCAGTTATTTAATCCAAAGATTGATTCCCATAATTCGACTTATTTTTCTGATATTTTTTAAATTTAGTTTTAAAACTAAAGATTATTTTCCAAAATTCAGGAGTTTCGCAGCCATACATTTCAAAACTGCTCAATGGTAATCATCGTGAATTGTCGTTACGTTGTCGAAAAAATATTTATTCGTGGTATCTGAATTGTAGACGGCATCCAGAAAAACTTTGTAAGTGAAGAATTTAATACGAAATTCACTAGCGCTTTTTTAATCTGTAAATAAATTTAAAAACTTTTTTTAGCTTCTTTCCTTGCTGATCCATCCACTCGTTTGGAGACAAATGGTGATGGTGAATTGATTCCACAACGTCGAGAACGATATGTTTTTCGCCCGATCTTAATTCGAATTTTAGAGAGTTTCTTTGCTCAAACACCATTTCCGGATCTAAATCGTCGAATTGAGATTGCTACTGCTTGTAATCAAGCACTACAGATAGATAAGAAAGGTATGCTAAGTTTATGAAGCTCTATCATTTTATATTTTGTCATACTTGGCAAATTATCTTTTGGACAAATTATAAAAATTTTCAAATTAGTGCTTAAAATCTATAGGGGTTGGATTGATGCCAAAAGAAGTAGTATCACCACAAGTTGTTGCAAATTGGTTTGCCAATAAACGAAAAGAGTTGCGTCGACGTTCTAATGATGAATATAATGAGGCTAACAATGTGAATCTGTCACAAGTTGTAAGTTAATCGTATATTTTTCTAAATTATGCAATGAATCTTCATCTCGAGTCTTGACTGCTGAGGCTTGACTGATTTCTTTTTATAGAGAAAGAAAAAGTGAAGAAATAAATTTTGGAAATAAATTTCAATTTAAATTAAAATTTTGTTTTCAATGATAACTATCTTGTTTTCTGCCATTTAAGCTCAAATTAGAAGACTTTTTAAGTGGCTTAGCCTGGAATACTCTAAAAATGGAATATTTTAATAATAACCTTTTCATCTATCCATTCATTTATCCAACAGTTCATTTCTGTTTGTTTATTACACAAATATTTTCATACCATTGATAATGTAAACTATCCATGGTGTATAAGTAATTCAAAAGAATTCGCTTACAGTTTAAGCAAATTTTAAAAATAACAAAAAAAAGCTATTTAAAGAGCTAAAACTCAGTTTATGTACTACTAAAATGATTCAGATTTTCATTATTATTGGAAGAAAAACCAAAAAAATGCAAATTTTATTTATATAAAGTCAAGCTTGTCTTTTTAAGATTTTATTTGCGATCATTTGCGTACGATTCATCTATTTATTATTTATCTAGATACTTTAGCCAAACAGAAATCCACTCTGGAAAATAAATTTTCTTAAAACTGATCTAATTTATTACATGATGATGTTGTCTGCGGGTCAAAAAGTCAAATTGGAGCTAATAAAATGTTTTTTTCTTGAGAAAAGCATGTTTTTAGAGCTCACCTGATGCTGTTTCATCACCGTCACCAACAGCTAGTATATCGAATACACCAATGGAAACAGATCGGATGGGCCTGGATGAGCGAATCGTTGCTTCGGTAGCAACTTCTGTTCCCATATCCGTTCCAGCTGTCCGACCAGGAAACAATCCAATTGAAGTCGAAACGAGTCTTTTCTCATCACAAACAACGCTTGTACAGACTTTGACGAATCCAAATAATTTTTGTCCAAAACAAGATCCAGAATCACCCATATCAGCAGCATTACCAATTGCGTCAACTAACTGTACCAACATAGACGAAACAGGTCGTAATTCGGTTGATCGAGCAACGCAACAACGACAACAACCGTCAGATGAATCGTCATCTTCAGCGGGTCAATGCTTAGCAGAAATACAATGCCAGCTAGATCTGGTGAATAATTCGGTATTGGCATTAGTAAATCCATACAATAATCAAATCCACAATTCGGTTATAAAAGTTGAACAAACTGCTGAATGATAATTAGGTGTAAACTGAGTAAGCTTTTTCATTTTTCGAATGATTTAGGGTGATATCCATCGTCTCAAATAGATTAATCCCTTTCTGGCTTTATAGTCTGAATTTTCTTCTTGAATGATCCTACATCAATTCTTGAGCATATCATTTAATCCTATCTTTCTTTACTATCTGCAACACAATTAGGAAATTATGTTCGATCGATCCGGATCTGAATATATGGATACATGCGAGATTCCAACAGTTCATTGAGGGAAATGATCAAATTTCAGAAATTTTCGTTGGAAATTCATTTATTTCGATACTTCCGAATCTTTTGGATTAATTTTTCCTTATATCACTAAATCTATTTAAGAATGTTTTCTTAGACCCTTACATAATCAATGATATTATTAGGAATAATGATGGATTCGTTGATGCGCCGGTGATTGTATGCAAATCCGCGTATATTTTTTGGTTCAAACCGTTCCCGAATTTTTAGTTTGAATTCTCATTAATTTTCACGATGAATTGTCTTACCAATCTTCTTCGTTAATTATTTATTTCATACGCAATACTTATCAATCAATCCACAAAGGCCATCTTTTTTAGCAACTTATGACAGAATTTAATTTTTTTTATTTCAGATTCATATCTCATCTAATTAACTTTTAACATTCTTTTGTAACAAAAATCTAATCATTAATAGTTAACTAAATTTTAATACTAAATCCCGAATGTATGAAATGGAAAGTTCCCACACTTTAACTACTTTCTATTTCATATTTCTAGGCTATACTCTTGAAGATCATATTTTTTTCATTCCTTAAACTAAATAAAAATTGAGATTCATTTGATCCTTCACTATAAACTTACAATTTCTCAAGGAGATGAATGGAACATCTTCACAATTTATACATACTTCCTCTTCAGTAATTAATTTCATATAAGTGTGCTATGTACAATTTGATGTATTCATTTCTTCGGACTTCAGCATTCAAAATTTATTGATGTTAGACAGGGTTATGTGATTTGATATTTATCGTTGATATTTTATATTGGAATTTGTTTCTCTTACTATTAGTTGTTGTTGTTCTTGAATTCGAATTCTTTTCCCAACTATGGTTAAATTCGTATTGTCCGGATGGACGAAATCGGATGAAAAATTAAAAGTCGATAGCTGCATTTTTTTTTTTTTTTTTTTTTTTGAAATGACAAAATGAAAGATCCTTTTTTTTTTTAAATACTTTCTATTTGCTTTTAAATTTCTCCGGTTGCCTGACGAATACTTCTTGCTCCGGTTGCCTGACGAATACTTCTTGTTAATTTAATCATTTTTAATTACAAAATATATTTGAATTTTATACATGTGCAGTTTGGTTGAGGTGTTATTTTACACGCTGGTTTTTCGATTTTTCCACATACGCGTATTCTTTTTATCTATCGTATGTTTTGTAAATGATTATGTTCGGGTTTTTTGATTTTAATTCTTCTGTAAAATTGATTTAATTCTGGTTACACTTCTAATTTACTTATTTCATCTTGCTATAATTATTTATATAAACAAAGCTATTATGCGAAGTGGAAAAATTTTTTTACATTATGCAAATAAACATGGAATATTTGGAGGAGAATTTAGGATTATAGAACAGAGAGCAAGTGGCTAAAATGTTTTTATTTGCAAACTTGTAGAGATAAAGAAATTTAGTCAACTTAAGTTGAACTACTTTATATATATAATTTAGTATTAGCTTAGTGAAAAAATAAAATGGAACAATTTGTTTTATCTAGATATTCAAGGATTGTTAACATAACTCTAATTTTTTAGTTATACTGCGCTTTTTATAATTAAACGAGACATGGAGGATGGATATAATTTAACAATAGAAGTAATTGAGAAACGACAATAAAATAGCCAATATAACTAAAGAAATTTGAAAGCTGTAACCAAGTAAAGACTTCATCGAATGTTACGATGTTTTCTGACGAAAGTTTAAATTACATAAAAAGCTAATAACCATTGTCTAGCATTACCATTACTACTACTATATTTTCAACTCAAATTTTTGAAGTGAGATGAATTTTGTAATTTGTATTAAGGAGAAATTTATTTCTAGATCGAAGCTTCTGCTTATTTTTATTTTATTGAGTTTTTACATTTTTCCGGCACAGCCTTTTACCCATTTTTATTGCCCAAGTCATTATCAAATCCAAATGGCGAAAATTTTTGAGAAAAATGAAGTATTAAGGCAATGAACGACCAATTTTTTGCAGTTTTCAATGATTATTAAACTGCTTTAGATTAATTAAAAAACTAAAAAGCAGAAAACATAAGAAACAATTTAATTATTCTATTTAGTGTAAAACGTAATACTGCATCGAAAGTAATTCTTTATTATTACTTTTGTGAAGTTCATTATTCTATAAATCCGAATGTTAACATCTTAATAAATTCAAAATTCATACTGAATCTTCCAAGATAATCTAACTCTTTGCATTTGGATAATCATTGCTTCTAAAATATAACTCAAATAAATGGCGAGAACTCCAAAAAAAAAAAGAAAAAAACTTAGCAGCTAATAGAAATGCTAATATCTTTTGCTAGTTTTTAAAGCATTTTCTGTTTCATAGCACAAAAATAAAAAATGACGCAAAAGATTTGGGAAACACAAAGTTTCGAATAACCGGTTAGACGTACTTGGCAATGAGTCTAAAGCTTAATTAAATTATTCAAGTGCATCAGCTTTGAGATGAATTTATTAACCATTTAAAATATACATATTACGATAAATAAGCTAAGAAACCAAAGAAAAAAAAAGAAAAAAAGGAGAAAAAAGCAACAACAATTACCTCTGGGAATTATTAATTAATCTTATAAAAATTAGCAATAATTTTGGGATCTTTTACCGACATCCAAAAATTATTACTACTGTTTATGAGATTAGTTATTAATTGACCAAAATTTATTGAAAATACTAAGTAGGAAAAACAGAAGCTATGAAATGATTAATCCAAAATGATTTTTATGATTGTTAAAACTTAGTACAAACATTTATAATAATTATTGAGCAGAAGTTAAATTGTAATATTAAAGTACATTGAAATGCAACTTTGCTTTCTAGCTATCAATAAGAATCTTTCCATGTCAGATGTACTTCCTTCATGCATTGCCAAGCTAAGTTTGAATGAATTGAATAGTCAGTTTTGCCACGTGGAAGATACGTAGAAGCCCACAGCAGCCATTCAGATTCGAATACTAATTCTTTATCATTACATTTAATTACATATATTATGAAATTCAATCCGCTCATGAAAGCATGGCTAATGCAGAAAGTGGGCGTCATAAAAAGATTCAGTTTTTTCAACTGCTTTTACCTGTCACAGGTGTGACGGGTAAAAAAAAAAGTGATATCTAAAAAAAAAATACGCACCTATTCAAATATAACGTTGTTTCAAATTTTCAAAGCAGTCGATGAAGAACTTTCGGAGATTTAAGGTCGATAGCAATGAACATTTTTATTTTTATTTATATAGATTTTTATTCATATAGATTGTTTCTATCTATCCTCCCATGTGTCCGTGTTTATATCTGTTTGTGTGAAGAAATAATCTGTGATTTTGATTATTGCAACTGTATTACACTTCAATATAGCATAATGAATAGAGAATCTTCTCAATCGAAATTTTATTTGTTAGCTAAGTTTCAATCCATTTTAAACTAACTGGCACTCTAAAGATTTTAAATGCTAGGAATATTGCGGAACTTCAAGGCCTTCAAAATGATTTTTATTTAGATCATTTTGGAAAAATTCTGCACAATGATTATATTCAATTATGCTATTGTTAAAATGAATTTTTCAAGAAATTCTATTATTGGGATCGCATAATAGGAATAGCTAGCCTTAATCCGCAAAGTTATCAAAAATCAATTCACAATTTTGTAGATTCATTAAGAAATTATTCGATTCAACCGGATAACTTCCGGCAAACAAAAACTAAATTGCTCTATTCAAATTGTGACACGGAGAAATTAGCAAATGCCTCAAATTTTGTTACTAAATTTGTTTTGTTTTGTTTTTTTCCTGAAAGTTAAATTCTGTTACGAAGCAATTTTTCTGGGAAATCATGAATCCGCTAAATTAACCATCATTATATTAGAGCAAGCAAGATTTTATATATCTCGAAGAACTTCAAGATCTGCGAAATTTTGGTTCCTGATTGAAAAATTTATGGGAGGACTTCTGAAATCTCAGATTACTTCCAGTAAGATAATTTTCTTACAAATAGATGAACTGCCATCCTTACTGTTTAAATAATTAAATATTGAAGTCAATGAGATAAATCTATCTTACATCAACAAAATTCATGTGTTGCTCTATCTGTATGTCACAAGAAGTTCAATATAAGAACAGACAATTTAGTTCAATAAAAATACAGGTTTATTTTCCTTCATATAGGTATGCGTAGTCGATAAAAGACAAAATAAGCGCAAGGATTCTGGAATCCGGCATTATATCTTCATCAGATGCTGATAAATGCAGAAGAATATTAAATTTGGAGAATCTGAGAATGAGGCTAAAAGAAGACCGTAATATTATGCATACAGTGAGCAAAAAGCCGGAAGACAATTTTAATCTATTACGTTGTGAATTCATTTCTCTAAATTTGAGCTTTAAAAAAAAAAAAAAAAAACTTAACTGTAATCATCAATTGCACATTCCAAGATTTGCTTTATTAAATCAAACAGTCACATGGCATAACATTATTTATTTGCGAGACTAAGTAGCATCATTATGAATCATGAACAGTTGATAATTTTATATTCATTCAAGTAAACCGTACTTTAGTTGTACGCTCAAATAGGAAAAGAATGCAAAAAAAATCAAGAATTCTTTTTTTTTTCATTATTTTAATATTTTAATTTCATTATTTTAATACACATATTTTGTTACTATTTTAACATGGATATTTTCAGGTGAAAAAGGAAGTAGAAACTAAGACAGAAGCTATTTTTCAAAATTTTTTTGACTTGA
The DNA here is from genome assembly GCA_028564675.1 of Onchocerca lupi. Classification (NCBI taxonomy): domain Eukaryota; kingdom Metazoa; phylum Nematoda; class Chromadorea; order Rhabditida; family Onchocercidae; genus Onchocerca; species Onchocerca lupi. The sequence continues at coordinate 79,269 of JAOVVO010000143.1, read as the reverse complement.
TCTTATATCTTTTCAAAATATATTGTTTCCAAACTATTACTTTTTTTCACAGAATCATTTCTACAAAAACATCAGCAATTACATCAGTCCCAATATTTTCACTAATCTCAATATTGCTCACGCTTGCAACAATTCGAGCATGTTGAGCACGGATATACCAGTACATTGGATCAGGTTGATATTCAGTTAGTGCGTCTAATGATATTAATAGATAATTCGAGTCTACTGAAATATTTCTACTTAATAAATCTCATCAGCAACATGATTATTCAGAGTATACTGACTATACTGATACGGATTGAGTATACTGCGTATACCGATTTTGAAATCTTATAAATATTTCGAAATAAAAATTTAGACAGTATTTCCACTCTCAACTACCATCACAGCTGCTACAAAGCAAATACTTATAAAGAAAAAAACTTTTCTCTTATGTCATGGCTTTTATCTCTCGGATTGAATCATGACAATTACATTCTTCTTTCAAATTCTTCTTACAAAGCATCTCGCGCTTTATTTTCCTTAAAGAACTTGTTTAAATAAAGCAGAAAATTTATTGTGTCTGAAATACAGATATTAAATTCATTCTATGCAGTATTATTTTTTGTAAATTCTGAGTTTGTTCCCCATCTCCCATATAGATCTATTTTTATAAAATGATTCATGTTATAATTGATAATGTTCATTATATTGATTTATCCAATTACTAGATACTTGGTAAGAAAACGATCCATTTGTTTAGTATACTCACAAATTCTTGAATTTCTGATTATGTCCTTTATCGGTTTACTATTGATTATGAGTAGATATGTAGCTTATTTTCCATCTGCTAGGTTCAGTAAGATTTCTTTTTAGAGAATCAAATTTTGCAGAATTTAGAATTTTATATAGGCAGCATCTTTTTTTTTTTTTTTTTACGCTTCACTAACTTATAATGTTATGAATTCTATATTTTACAACTATATTATTTCGTAAAAGACTTCTCTATGGGTCATCTTTTATTTTTCAAACTTGGTCTGTTGACAATTTAAAAATGGTGCAAAATTCTCATAAGAGCTTACAAGAGCTGAAGTACAGAATATACACATCAATGATGCAATAGCCATATTTTTATCTCAATCTCCTCTTCCGAAAATTCGGGTGAAAATTCGTCTAAACATCGATAAGCTTAACGATGTTTTATAAATAACTATCTATATTCGAAAATGACAGACAATAAACAACCGGCCTCGATTAGACATTCATTATCTTTCCTATCATATATATTGTGAACTAATAAATAACATCAGGATCTTATAAAAAGACAAAAGATTTTTGGAATTTTCTGTTTTTGCACTCATTCTCCATTGCTCATGTTTCCAATGAATAAAGAATAAAGCAGTAAATATAAATAAGTACAGAAATAAGTAAATATAATAAATAAATTGTTATAAACATTTTAAGGATTCTCAATTAGAAAAACGCTGCGCCAATTATGTTTCACTGATTTTTCATGATCTCATCACTTCAGCACTCTATAATAGGAGAAATGGATATCCGTTATTCCACAAAAAAAAAAAAAAAAAAAAAAAATTGAACACAGTGAAAACCAAATGGTATTACTTCTGATATCCTGATCAAGATAGAGTACAGAGCCATAAAAGTTAAAAATTCCTTAGAAAAATATTAAATCAAAAGTCTGGTTATTCAAATATCGACTTTGTTATTAAAAAAAAATTCAGAATCATTGAACATTCGACAGTTATCTTCATTTTTGTTCAAAAATTTCCATTTTGAGCTATCGCAATGAAGATCTAGATGTGCTGAAATTTTTTACAAAGATTTTGAAAAAAATCTAACATAACGGAACATTTATTTAAAAAATATATAGTTGATGAACAATAAAAAGATTAAAATGTTCATATGCATAATCATGAAGATGAAATAATATCTGTACAACAACAATGCTGACAATTTAGAAAACAATGTTGAATAAACAATAATAAATTTTTATGAATGTACAATTTACAGCGTACTTAAAATCCTTTCCCATTACGAAAAGGAAAGAATACAAAATCTCCTTCACGTTACATCATCATTCATCAATTAAATGCCATAGGCCTAGATATAACTTTGACCAGAAAGAGTGAAAAAACTGGCTTGAAGCTTTCGAAATCAATCCTTATATTTGTTATGCTTTTAACTTGAACAAGAAATTCTAATCCATTAGGAAGCAATTGTTGATACCCTAAGATCTCAATCAATCTGTTAGTCCTTTAAAATAATTATAAACACTGAGAATCCCACTAAGCTCTTACCTGGTACTTTAAGCATGGAATTACATAACAGAAATCTATGAACAATAATTAATCGATTGCTAACTTCCTAACATAAAAGTCAGGAATAAAATTACATATTTCGAAAGATATACAAATCTGAAGAATGAATATTTATATATATATATAGCGCACCATTAATGAAAGTATTCAATATTTAGAATTTCCTTATTAAGTTTAGTAAACTAGATCTCTCAAACAGCGAAATATTTCAACGCGCTAGCGTACCAATTAATGAAGCGCACATTTCAAAGAACTGCATTGTTTGTGACTGCTTAGTGGCTATTGGTGAAGGGAGAGGTGAATGATCAACCTGAAACTGACGTTTTTAGAGTATTTCCTGAAGAAACAACATATAAATATTCGAAATTTGGACTCTTTTGGAATGAAATTAAAATGTCATGAATAATTTACTTCCATTGGGACTGGCAATGACTGAGCACGGCCAGCTCTTAAAGAAGGCTTTACAGGCATTGAAACCGATGCATGGCGTGATGAACTTGCACTGCCTGCAAATCACTTATAATATTATAAAGCATATTGAGTAGCAAAAAATCTCTCGAAAAATTTTAACTGAAAAATATATAAAAGAAAGCTAATAAATCTAAGAAAAGAAAATAAATTTCTTCGATTCAATAAATGAAACGCTCCAGAAAAATCTTACCTGTATCTTCATCAACAAGGCTTTTAAAATCGAGGAGGTAGCTTTTCTGATCCACTTGATATAACTGGAGGCTCATCTTGGGCTAAAATTTAACGGTGTTATATCATGAGTGCTATTTAAATATTCTTGAATGCCATTTTGAAATATTCTTCCAGATGAAGTGTTTGTCACAATAAGTTAAATAATGTTGGAAAAAAGTATACTTACGGGCTCATAAGTTGAATTTTCAGGCTTTTTCCTGACAATAATATGATAGGGATTAAATATTTTCCATTCGAATCCAAGCGATTTCATTGCTTTAAATACCTCATACATTATATCTTCTGTAAAATATTAAATTCGGATTTCCGTTTTTTTTTTTTTTTTATCTAACCTCCGAAAATAGAAACATCCTTATTATTTCTTCCAATATAGAAAATTGTTTAAAAAAAATACCTGGCCGACTTTGACTTCTTATTCCGAGATGCCATTTAGCTCGTCTTACGTGAGGAGATTTCTGAGAAGGTGCTACATTAGAAGTTGACTGCGATCTATTTTGACTACTGGGCACTGAATCACCACTACCAATATTCTCCAAATATGGTGTAATTTTATTTGATCCTGAACTATGATTTTTTAGAAATATTAGCGTGTGAAAAAAAAAAGCAAATAGTAATCCAAGAAAATCTTCGGAACCAATATAAAAATACGAGGATACACTAAAGGAAAAATTTAACACACCTGACATACGTTCTGGATGTCTGTGAGACATATCGGCCGATTGGAGTTTCCCTGTGGGGGTGACTTGATAAAACTCCTCAATTGACAGCTTTGCAGCTAAATAACATTATTTTCCTAATATTGATGCAAAAACTGGAATAAAATGTATTGATATCTTATTCCTTACAAAAGCCTTGCTGAAACCTTCCATAAACACACAAAGAAAGCCAGAAATCATAAACTGCAGTAATTCATTGTAAGACAAAAGATGCACAGATTGTTATTCAATTGAATTTTTAAGAAGTTAACGAGAGTGAAGTATTGGTGAATTGATTTTAAATAAGACGAAATAAAAAAAAATAGAAATATGATCACAGCTCTTTTGATACCATGTAATAAAAGGCAGGACAATTCGAAAGTTGTGTATAATCTCGATAGATGTTCATAACTTTTTTGCCGTGGAGACTGCATGAATTCACAGAATAATCAATGAATGGAAGTTCTTGAATGGAAAGGAATTGATAGCATAATTCAAATGTAGTTTGAGATAAATTTTCATGCAATTATAAGGCAATGACAGAAAAGAAAAGTAAGAAAGAAAGACTGTCTCATTAAATACTTCAAAATTTTCGAAAAACTGCAGATATTAAGCAAAAAATATAATCTAGTTACACGAACGATACTCATATATAGTACAGTCAAAATATTCTCGAGAAAACAAAAAATCGTAATAACTTACTTTCATCGGCAATACGTTTATTATCAACAATCAGGTTATAAGCAATACTCAGATGATGATGTGGATCGTCGCCTAACAAGGCATTCGTTACATCTTCTTCCAATACACCATATCGCTGTAAAAAAAAAGTTGATGATTTGGCTGTTTAATGCTACCAATTTTGTCAACTCTTCTATTTTTAAAAGAAACTTGAATTCAGGAACAAGAAAAATTCAATTACAGTTACCATGAACAAAATATTTAAATAAATGCATACTTGAGAAAAATAAATGCAAATAAATGCACACCCGAGTGACCTCCTTCACTGCTTCTATATCGACAATAGAAGCCTCACTATCATTGATCGGTGGAAACAAATAAGCTGGCAGATCTTTTTGAAACCAATCATGCTGTCTAAAATTTAGCAGAAAGAAAAATAAAATGAGAATGATGAAAAAGTGCAAAACTAGAAGTGATGAACTCACATAACATCTTTGATTGTAGCTCTCTTCATTGGATCAACTTGCAGCATATGTAATAACAAATTGACCACTTGCTTTTCCAAATGATCAGGAATTGGAAATATGCCAGCTAAAAAACTCACTCTACCGAAATACTTGTAATTTTCGGTGGATGAAACTGGAAAGCTAAAATTCTCTTCAAATACATGCATTCAAAAAAATCAAAACAACATTTTTCCGGAGTTTGTGGAATAATTTCATCAAATGATAATAGTATACTGACGGAAGAACTGAATGAAATACCTTTGATTTTCCTAAACAAAGATGGCACATGTTCATCATCAAAAGGCAAAGTACCACAGAGAAGAGCATATAAGATAACACCACAAGACCATACGTCTACTTCGGGACCCGCATATAATCTAAAAAGTAGTAACAGTAATATAAAAATTAGCGAAGTAAATTTCCATAAATTTTCAATAAAAAATAAATGGTTATGTAGCTTACTTCCCAGAAATTACTTCAGGTGCTGCGTAATTCGGACTGCCGCAGCTTGTCCGCAAAAAATCTCCATCTGTCATTATATTCGATAAACCTAAAAAATAATATACGAACTTTAAATTACAATCAAAAAAATCACACCAAGGAAAATTACAGTTTGTAAAAAAAAGATAAAGTAAAAATATGAAGCTCACCGAAATCTGCTATCTTCACATTATTTTTATCGTCTAGAAGTAAATTCTCTGGTTTTAAATCCCTATGTACAACCATGTGACGATGACAATAGTCCACACCCGAAATTATCTGTTGGAAAAAACGACGTGCTTCTGGAGTCTTTAGCTGAAAAATGGATGAATTTCTCCTTACCATTTGTTAAAATAGCGAGACAGAAAGTTTTTAAAAGTTGCCCATTTAAGATATGCCTTAATCGACAAAATTTCCGTCAATCGAAGAACTTTCCTTTGCATATTTCTGAGCAAAGAAAATAAAAAATATCTTACGAACTGATTACGATAAGTACAACTGACAAGCAAATTAAATAAAACAAACTCTTCCATGTTTGACGATATAATCGAAAAGTTCACCACCCGCAACGTATTCCATTATCATAAAAATATCCGTTGGTGTGCTTATTACTTGATATCTGAATAATGCAAAGTTGATTTGACGGTAACAGAAAAATAAATGAAAAGGATTCAGGAACTGCATTGCATCAGTTGGCCTTCAGAAATAAAATCTTCCTTTCTTCGTTCTAAATCGCTGTGTGAGAAGAATAATAAAGGACTGAATAAAAAAATAAATCCGAATCGCTAAAGAATTGTACAAACAAAAAAAAAAAAAAAAAGGAAATAAATCGAATGCGACATAAAATATGAAAATAATGCCAAAGAAGAAACCTACAAACGGATGATATGTGGATGTCGAAAAAGCGAGAGATTTTGAATTTCACGTCGTATTTTACCAACAACATCCAATGTTTTGATCTTTTGTCGATTTAAAATTTTTACAGCCACTTTATAACCCGTGCCTTCGTGAGTACCTACTATAATTTATAAGATTAAAAAAAAAAAAAAACCTAATTATGCTATTGTAATTAATGACAAAATCGTAGAGAAATGAGATACTAAGTAGTGAATAATCATAACGAGACAATTTTAATGAAGTGATGAGGATGAAAAGTAAGTGACCTTTGACTTTGCCAAAAGTGCCAACGCCAAGTGTCTGATTGAGGATATAATGGCCAATCTTAATTTGTGGCTGCTTTGATATATCACAGGATGACGACATTTTCCTGCAAAAATATCATATTCTTAAATACCATAGCAAATGACCACAACATACAATAACCAACGCAATGCAACTACCAATCACCTCCAAACAATTTGCTTTCGGCATCTGTAGGATGGATTTATTCGAAGAGTTGAAAGTCAATAAGATGGATTGACTCCGCGAGTCGAAAAACACAAATAGATTTACCCAGATAGCCAAAAGTCCAATTTCAATGTTTGATCTCTCGCTGGCGCAATGCCAGCAACACCATCCATTCTAAGACACGAATAACGTTCAACAGCACGGCTGGTTATTTTATTTGATTCTGTTAGTGCGGAGGTAGGGAGGGGGTAGGTGACTGTCATCTGTGGGAGGCTTAACTTCTGTCGATAGGCTCATTTCATTGCTTTGATCTTGCAGTCATCTGTGCTACTGTTTCCTCACAGATATTTTATCTACAGGATATGATAGTAGAAGAGTGGTTGTATAATGCAATAGAGCCATCCGACTGCATCAGGTCTTGTAGTTTTCTTGAATACTACCTGGGACATACCTGATGGAGCCGAACTTCCCTCTAGAAAAAGTCCCTCCGTCCCATAGATTGATAATTCATTATTCATATGTCAACTTCATCTCGGGTGTTTCGATGAAGTTTCTTACTACCATTTCATAACAATATCAGTGCAGAACTTCCGATCTTGTGTTATCCAGTCATTTGAGGATTAAAATGCTGACTAGAAAAAAAGAGACCAATTGTCTTCTTTTTTTTTTTTTTTATTAATCGCTTTGTTTTAAAACCACAGATATTATTTAAAGTTTTTAATAATGGACGAAATTTAAAGAGGGAGTTTTTTGAAATAAAACATTTTATTTCATCTCAGAAAAGAAAAAGCTACTAGTGGACTATTCTTTGTTTTAAAGTGATAGTAGCGAAATAATCATTTGATTCATTATTGGTTGTAACCTTTCTTCATTCGACAAGAGAATGCTATTCTATGACAATTCAAAGCTATCTTTCATTTTCTCTTAATTTTATAAAATTTGCATATTAGAACCTGATCGATAGTTGTACGTCCGAAACAACCAGAAACAGTATGCAAAGAAGCATGTCTAGCGAATTATAAATTTTGACACGAAAGAACTGACATTATTATATGAATTATGAAGTGAATTTATCTCTACCTTCAAGTGGAAATCTTTTTTACCATAAACTGTCACTTGTACTTGCGCTAACTGAAACGATCATTCAGTTTGATCAATTAAATATCGGCGAGATTATACGGTATGAAAATTAAAACATCGGAAGAGCGAAATATATACATCGTTGGGAAAGAGATGCCGTTCCGGTCGTTCTTCGTGAATTGCAAAAGCTATAATAGAACTTTCAAATTCGCTATCCCTTTCCCAAATACTCGTCTATTTCTGAATTTCTTCTTCCTGTTCTGTTTCTGTTTCATTTTTTCATTCTTTCTGGATAATAATGCATAACAGTTGCATCGAACTTCAATACATCTGTTCTGTTCTTTTCAGGAACAATAACAATAAAGATTTATTAGTTTTACGACTGTATACTTTATAGCTGTTGCTGGAAATGATCACCTGATAGTACTGTTGCCAAACTAGACGTACATTGATAGCCGCCTTATTTGAGAAATTATTATTGAAATCCACTATCTGCTCCATTTCCATTACTTCTTATCTTTTTACCATAGAATAACCATGTATCCAAAAATTTCCAAACAATTCAAAATTTTGATGGTATAAAATAGAATTTTATTTATTCCATATTATATTATGCAGCAAAATATCTCCAACTAAACAGCACAATACAATCCTCTACGCAATATTTTTGTTAAGAATACTATTCTCAGAAATGTGTTTCTGATATGTAAAATATTTACGAAAAAGTTTTTGAAGTAGATCTGCAAGATTTTAACTGCTTAATTATCTCATAAAAATGATCAATTACTGACCAGCTTTCACACTATGAAATCCTTTTATCTGACAAACGCTGAAAAGAGAAACTCACCCAGTATATCTGGTTAAAATATATGAATTATCATTTGACAAGCAATAGATATGACTAGGGGAGAATTTGCTGATATATTAATTCAAACAGATATTTCACCCAACATTAGTATAAATTCCTTAGATTACCTAAATTTGCAAAAAAGAACAAACTGACAACTGACTTCATAAATATTTTGAATTGTTAGATGGAATGATTAACTTGCACATGGATGCATTTTTTCCCCATCTTTATATCTAACCATTTAAAATACTGGCTGGACTTCATGTATTATGACTATCGTTTCTTCTAATTAGCACCACTTCATGTATTATGACTATCATTTCTTCTAATCAAGTATGTTAAATCATACTGCCATGATTTCTAAGGTTACCCTCATTTACATTGCATAAAAAAAATGCAGTGGAAAGTAAAGCAGTTTCGATGACTGAATTATCAATTTGTGGTGTTAAACTGCATTTTGTTAACATCATTTTATTTAAATTGTGGAAAAAAGCAAAATCAGAATAGTACATATAATGAAAATTAGAAGAATGATAAAACGAACAACTGACCGTAAAAATTAAAATTTACAATTTTCCCTCACAAAAAATGTTTTACGAAGAACATTTTACATTTCAAAAAAAGAGTGGCTAAACAACGTTTAAGAAAAGAATATATTTTTGTAAGTAGAGAGGATTATACCGATAGTTCAAGTTCCGCTGCATAATACGATTGATGCTACTGCGCTAATTCTATTGCATATAACGCAACATCAAACATTCGAAAAGCAACAGTAACGAACTGTACAGCAGGTAATCCTAATACATTTATGCCTAATCTTCTACAAGCATTTTTTTAAACAATAACTGTTCCGCATTGATCTCCAAACCCATAAAAGTGGTAAAATGACATAAAACAAAACATCTTAACAACAAATATGCACAATATTCCGTATAGCGGCAATGAATCCAGCAGGCAAAAAATGGAAAAGCGAGGAACTCATGAAAAAAGCAAAAGTTAGGAAAAAATTAAAAGAAAAATGACATGCAAAATTCCCGCATTCAAATCCCTATTAAAAAAGTAACAGCTGGAAGTTGCAGCATAAAAAATAAGAAACATACAAAAATCCTGTTGTACGAGCTGTGTCTTTTTCAGTTGACAAATACATCAATCATAGAATGTTGGATTGCATCAAGACAGGAAAAGCAATTTCATTACGATATTTTTTTTTTCACTGAAACAACACCACCCCATTTAATATCACTTTTCTTTTTCAATTCCTCATGTTTTGAGGAAGTCATTAAAAATTTCCCATTTCAAAAACATGCAAAAATTCCCTGAATTGTAGCAATGATAACAACTAAGAAAAAAACCTCAGAGCAGACGATACCAGGTAGAGCATGAACGACGTCAAAAATGAACACAGTACAAACAAAAGAAAGTAATACAAACGAAAAAAAAAAAAAATTAAAGTTATTCACCTCTTGTCTATTAAAACAAACGAATGTTTCTACAAGTAATTTTTGATAGAAAAAAAGAAAATAGATACGAGGTAGAGCATTTTTATAACACAATGCCAAGAAAATATAAAACACTTTAACAAAAATTTTTCGACAGAAACAGTTTACAAAAGATCCGTAACAACATTGCCTCAGAAAGAGTTATCACGAATTGTACTAAAGGAATGTTTTAATCGAACTCTTACTTTTTAGATTATCATAACTAAGAATTCTAAGAATTGCTACAGAAAGGCTTCCTTTGGCTACTTGCTCCTTTTTTTATATTCTCGATTCTCAAATAACCCAATATCGTAGTTTTGGAATTACAGTAAACTGGCACAGAAAAACCAGCATTAAAGCTTTGCTCATCTGATACATGTCAATCTAGTTTCAGATTTAATTATCATATTCTAACTTTCAGAATGGATTCGTAACAACGATTTCCGGACATATGATAGAAAAAACTTATAAAAATGATTGAAACATAAAAGGACCACAGCATGTTTATGAGTAACGAACACAAATCTGGCAAGTGAATCATCAAAAATTCTTTCTTTTTACATGTAAAACTTTTTTTTTTTTTAATTTTGCAAATTATTTGAACAAAAACCTGTGATTTTTCTGGCACCATGAAAATTTGTAAAATTAGATATAGAACATCCACGAAGTACATACAGGAAATTTCTGTCTTCGATCAGTCTTTCCTTAACACATAAGATTTGCGAAGTGGGACTAAACGAAATCCATGTTCAGGTAAAATCAAAAAAATAAACCATTTCTGGTGTTTGGAATGAATAAATTGATGCTAATATGCAAATCAGTTCGAACCGAAATCCAGCTTTTGTGCCAGAAAAATCCAATTTTCTATGCTATACAAAAAAAAAATCTGATAACTCTTTACTATGTGCTACAAAATGATCCCATGAGAAACAAGACAAAATTGAGGTATTTGCAATGTATAAAATGAACTGAAAACAGGATATGAGTCTCCAAAATGACATGACGATAACTGCAATGTGTTACCTTTTTTGTGCACATTGCGTCTGTTGTGGTGTGAAATTAACTGAAACCTGTTGCAGTGCAGATGATGGAGAGGAAAAAAATCACGATAACATTGCGAAATGTTGGTAATCATGTCTTATTGCACGGTTCAGATGCTGTTTTCAAACGATGACAGCATCCAACTCTTCCAATACAGCAGCAAACATTCTTTATAGTAGCAACTAAGGTATGCATGCACGTTGTGCAGCTTAATCACCCGTTTCGTGTGCGTAAAGGAATAGGAAAAAATGAATAGATGAAAAATCTTTCTTCCTCATAAAAAAATCTACACATCATTCTAATGCTTACTTTCCTACCATATCCTTGAAACAGTTGAAAACAAAAAGAAAAACTGGTTTCGTTTGTTGATACAATGTACTTTTTAATGACATTTATGATTCAGAAATTTTTGATTTAATGAGGACAGGAAGCCACTTAAACAAGGAATAATCACACAGTAGAATCATGCATTCTAATTTAAAACTTAATGTCGAACTATAATTTTGTAACAAATTTAGAATAAATGAGTAGAGAAGTATTATCGTTAAAATAAACTTTTCGAGTTTTAGGGTTATTCTTCTTAAATGATTGAGTAAATAGAGTCCGAATCAATTTCTTAATCTAAAAATTTTGTGCAGTTATGATAGGAAAATGAACATTATTCCAGAACACAAATTGTGGAATAGGATAGAATTATAGAAGAACCTCATGTATTCATCGTATAAAGGTCTAAATATTGTCGAAACTTAACTGACTACCAGCAGATTGAGATAATTCATGACGAATGACGGCTTCCATGTTTTCTACTTCCATCAGCGGTTGATCAGGAAGTGCTAAGTTTTCCAAATCCATGGGTAAAGCTGCTGTGTTACCGCTAAATGATTGCTGTGCAGCACAGCTTATTGAAGGATGAATACTAACGGGAACTACATTAGAGTGCATCCAATTTGATGTGGCGACATTAGTGCTTCCAGTTGAAAAGTTACCATTGAATGGTATCCTAAAATGTTCATGAATTTCAGTTTATTTCAGCGTAACCATGTAAATTAAATATCGGCATCAAGCACTTTTTTACTCATGCAAAGGCTAAAAACCAATAGTTTAGATCTTAAGAAATATTAAAGTTTTTAATTATCTTTCAGTATCAGTGTTTTCGGTAGACTAATTTTATTTACACAGTAACTATTTACTTCATTAATAAAAATAGAAAATCTGTGAATAAACAAAAATATTTATTTTTTCCAGAACACTCTTAATAAATTTGATTGAACTGATGAAAATCACCTACCCCTGCTGACTCGGTATCCTATTTTGCATAAGATGTGTTCGCAATAATGGATTCTGCATGTTTTGAACACCTCGTACAACATCCAGTTCATGATAAGACGGCGGCGGCTGAACACTATTTTCAGTCTGCAATTGAATCACGTCAAAACAAACATTTCAAAGCAACTGCTTCATGGTGAACTGCAGAAAATGATAAATTGAAGACATACAATAATATGAAAGCAAAAAAAAAAAAGCATAAATATATAATGCCATTTGATTGCAACGAATTTACTCATACATAAAAAAAAAAATGCATAATACCCTGCTAGATGATGGTTCAGTTTTGATATGAGCGATCAGGTTGGAGGAAGCTGGTGTACTGGTACCATTCAGCATAGGATTAGCCATAGGCCTATGAAATGCTGGACTGTCGCTCTGATTCAAATTCATCTGCGAAAAGATAAAATAAAACCGAGTTCAGGAAAAATATGGATTAAGGCAATCTTATCTCTTTGGTGTTAATCAAGAAGTAAATCTGTACCTAAAGTTTCATTAACATTGCAAAATTTTGCGATTAATATATGGAACAGTGACAAAAATAGTTAAGCATATAAAGAGAGAGAGAGCATCAAAATTTACTTCATTAGTGCGATCCAGGATATCGTGTGGCATAGCACTAGCAGCTTCAACAAAAGGTGGAAAATCGAAACTATCAAAATTTTCGTAATTCTCTATCATCGATGGCGACACGCGCGATGATGAACCGGACAATGAGAGGTTCGACTGGGTACGAGAACTAAAACGACAATTCAAGTTATCAACCACTTCTTTTCAGAAAATGAAAGGAACTAAATTTTACTGTATTGATATGCAGCAACATGTAAAGACGAGAAATTTTCATAATTCTTTGATGTTAAAAGTCAATATGTCCTTCTCACTAGATGGCCAAACAAAATACTATCATTCAATTATACAACAATTCAAAAAACATAATATTGGAAATGATTGGGTTTATAACATTCTATCTTAAGAACTCTTATGAATTAAACTTCCTAAAATCTGTACTTGAAAAGTGAAAGCAATAATAATAACCGGAAAGGTTCAAAATTTGATGAATCTTCTTCACCGGTATATAATTCTCTGCTTAGAACTGATGCCTGAAAAAAACAAGGAATGAAAAGATCTTGTTTTTTCGCAAACTTTTGATCAAAGCAATTTTCAATCAGAATCTCTCCTATAAAAATATGCTAAAAAATACAACTGTAATGTTGTTGTATATGAATTCTGCATTTCCTTCTCTAAAATCAACAAATCTTTGGCAAAAATTGAAGATACCTGTGAACCAACAATCGAGCTACCAGCACTATGCAATGTACCACCGCTAGCATTTGCACGCATTTCCATCACTTTCTTACGGGCACCTCGTCGTTTCTTGTCCATTGCTACCTTAATTGTAAATTTCTTATGACATGAAAAAGGAAAATTTGAAACAAAACCACAGTTTTCACCAAACCTTGGGACAAAATTCAAAATCTGTTTTGTATCTTCTCTTGTAAAGTAATTTTTTACCATAATATCTGATCAAATGTTGAAGATAATTTGAGTAGTATCAAAAATTTCGTACATTTATAATACAAAGATATGATTCGGAAAAAAAAAAAATTCTTAAGACGAAAGTGAAAGTAAATAGATAAGTATCAGAACATATCTGAGAAAAAAGATGTCCAGAAAAAGCATGTTCTATATCAAAAGCCGCTTCTTAGCACAATAACTTTAAACTTCAAAGTTTATAAATATTCAGTATGGACTATTGCATCATAAAAAAGTGAATATCCTATTCTCTGTAATCTTTATATTACTACTTCAAAATCTGAACAGTTCAAGTACAGATACCTTTGCGGTCATAATACTCCTCATGGTAACGTATCCACTGTTATGTGAATATTTTTTCGTTTTTCCAACAGTAGCAAAATGAATTTTTTGTAACAAAATAAATTTTTTTGTTTTAAATGAATAAATTGCTTTTGAATATGATTGAATAAGATCAAATGATTGCATCAAGAAGAATATGATACTATCAGCGCCAATACAGATCAAATTAACTATAGGGATATAAAATGGCAAGGATTTCAAAGCAATATGGAACATACGCACTTCACGTTACTTCCTTGAGACCAGTGAAAAATTAATTTAATGACAAAAATTCCATTTTATTCCTGATTTCGTCATAAAGATATGAACGAGAAGATAACAATTGTAGAAACTGAATTTAAAAACATTAAAGGAAGAAATTAGATCTAATAAATATGAGAAATTGAATTTAATAACTATTATAAGCCAACTGCGATGCCTATTATTGAGCAAGAAATAAATAGAGGGTCGCACCGCAAAACCATTATCTTTTTTCTGCAGTTCGCATCCTTATTTTTAGAGACATTTCTAATTATTTTCTTTCTTATTACAAATCATCTATCTTCCTGTTGTCATCTTTTGGCACGGAATAGTTTCTGCTTTTTTTTTTAGATAAAATATTGTTGCAACATTAATATTTCAAATTCTAACAAAAAGTCAGTACAAGAGATTGTTTTTTCTGCAATCATTTCTCTTTCCTATCGTTCACTATTTATAGTGATTATTCGTCATCTAAATAAATCTGACTGTTATTTAAGCCAAGTAAAACTGCCAGTCCTAAATTCTATTGACTTAAGAAAAGAAAGATTTCAACGAAAAAAAAAAAAAAAAAAAAGATGTAAATCAAGTCAAACATGCACATTTGGGGGATGTAAAATGCATATATAATTCTCTATTAACATTTAAAATATCACTACATCATATCTTTCCTTCATAAGATGAGTAAAAAATAAATGGTCAATTACAAAAACGAATTAATTTTATAAAAATGAAGTATCGAAAGCATACTTTTGTAGTTGTTTCCAGCGTTGCAGACCTCTGTCTTCGTGGGTTCCTACCTGGTTTCGCATCTGGATTAATCACCCACCAAGAACTCTTTCCAGCACCCTCATTTTGTATCCGCATGAAGCGACTGTGCAAAGAAAGATTATGTCGAATTGAATTCTGCAAAGAACATGACAAATATTAATAATTTAAATATTACATCCACATTCATTAATGGAAGTTCGAATTGCTTAGAATTTAGAAGACTGTATTTAAAGCATAAAATGTATAAAACCACTGGAATCTAAGCTCACGAATTTCACAATTTTTTTCAACAAAGAGATCTCATTCGAAAACATTATTCATCACACATTAGACAATGCAAAAGACCTGACATTATTAATGTTTGAACAGTTTAACAAACAAGATCTTTACATAGAGATTATATGATGTAAGGATTTTAACCCCTGAAAATTTTACAAAAAAAAAAAAAGAAAAAAAGGAATTATGGATCAAAAAAAGTTTTATGTTCAAAACGCCATTTAAACTTTAATCAAAAAATTTATAAAATCAGCAATAAAATTATGCAACATCAAAATCATCAAAGTAAAAGAGATTCGAAACTGAAGAAATTTCTACCTTCCACCCTGCTGATTGTTCCTGACTTGTACGACTACCAAAATATGGTACATTGGATGCGAACCAGTTATAAATTTCATTTAATCTCATTCGCCCATCAAAAGTACTTCTCAACGCTTTAGCAATCAAATCTGAGTAACTTTCTTTACCCCACGGGTTCGATTTCTTTTGGCTAATAAGACCATTCAAACGTTTCCGGGATCGCTTCCTTTTAATCGGTTTTTGCTCTCCAGGATCTTCTGGATCCTCTTCAATTAATCCTTGGGCAGCATCTGCATGTGTAGTGAAATATGGCACGGTAGCATCCAAATCTGCGGCAGTAGATGTTAATGCCTGAGATGAATCACAACTGTTTGGAATATTCGATGCCGAACAAGTAATACTGCTGTCTGAACATGGTAAAGATTTAATGATAGAAATGTTATTATTATTCGCTGATCGTGAACCTGAACTGGATTCTGTATGTGGATCAACGAGTGCCAAGGTTAAATTCTGAACTGAACCACCAATAATACGATGGGTTGGTGAAGTGATCGAACTGCTTGAGAAATTTTCACCTGAACCAATCAGAGAGAGCAGGCTTGATGTATTCCCTGCTGTTGAAACTAATTTTAAAATCGACAACTGTGCACTACCATCAATTGGAGTGATGTTTTGACTTACGTTAAAAGTAGAATGTGATACTACTTGTGATTGAATTTGTGCTGGTGGTGAATGCGATAATGATAATGTCGGTAAAGCATTTGTAACATGTTGTTGGCTTGAGTTTTGTCCAAAAAAATGAGATACACTTGCGTAAGATACGGCAGCATTCGATTTCATATTGTCCATATCTGTGGATGAAAGCCGCATATCACTCTGTGTTCGGAATGGAATCTTCTTTGGGTGGGAAACAGTAGTTTGCTTTTTTCTGCTGAAGCCCATTTTTGGAACTGCTTCTGACTCTTGGTTGCAGTCTGGTTCAGGAATCAAATTAAGGTTCAATTTCAATGCCTCAACTAGACTTGTACTGGAAGTAGCACTGATACTAGTGCTAGATTCATTGGATAGTAGACCTGGTGTATATACTCTTGGTGACAATCCTGGATCTGCCGCCTCAGTCGTCGCAATGGCATTCAATTCAAAATGAACTAATTGACGTTCAGGCCAAGTATGTGAGCGACCCCGTTGTTCAAATTCAGCGTAATCATCCATGTTTATCATTGAGTCTTTTGCTTGCATTATATCTTTTAACAACAATTATACCTATAGTAAATGGCAGAAAATTTGAAGAATGAGAAAAACAATATAGGAAGTTTTCTTTTTCAGGTAGTAATTAAACTGCCAATAGCGGAATAATTTAACTGCCGAATACAGTAATTAAACTGCCAACAGCAGAAGTTGTCGTTCGTATGTAAGGAAGCGATGTCCACTGCTAGGATATTAGTGATATAGCAAGAATTATTTTAATGAAATCTGAAAATCGGACCGGAATGAAAGAAGAAATATATGATAGAGCACATTAATAAAAAGCGAAAATTTGGAATGTATGGCGGAGAAAGTGCGCCAATAGTGTAGAATGACCTTCGGCCGCTCGATAACGGTTCGTGTTCTGGTCGAGATGAATAGGGGTTGACCAGCGGATCGTCCGCTGGGCACTCGGTGTGATGTACAGCAACCCTTCTACTCTTTGGTCGAGTCCTGGTCCGTTGACCCTTCTTCTTATGACCGACAGACTTTCCCCCATTTCTCACCACAGCAGCCTCTTCTTATAGGGTCCGACAAGCAAAACAGTGAGAAGCAGAGAAATAAAGCAAAAAAGAGAAAGCATTTTTGGTATGCAAAGGTAGGGAATTTAGAGAAGAAGACAAAAGCAAATATCCAAAAAAGCGAAAGGAATGATGGAGTTAAGAGTGAGGAAAGTTGAATCTGTAAAGAAGGATGTGGTGGCGGCATTAAGACGATAATAGGTGGAGAGGAGATAAGTTGGTCGGAGGGGACAAATCAAGTTCTGTGAGATATCCGAAAAAATTTGTATTTCTACCTTTTGCAGCTGATAAACAGACTCGATGAACTGCAGCAGCAATAGCTCGGAAATTACATTGCCAGATGGACTGACTGGTCAATCATTACACTTACAACATACGTATGGACTCACCTTGGCTCTATTATCACCTGAACCTCTTTTTAGCCACAAATCTATGGGAAGTCTCCACCAATTTTGATGCTTTTACATGCAAAACAGACGACTTTTGTCAAATTCAAATTTGTATGTCAAACTTGGAATTGCAGGTCACTAGGTGAAACTTTCACTTGACATACAAATTACATATTTTTATATATATATATATATTTTGTATATATTTTGATATATAAATCATATATATTTTTGATTTCTATCTATCTATCTATATATATATTTTGATTTCTATCTATCTATGCTCATATTTTTGCATGTATCATCGAAGTTGACATTGAAGTGCCTGGCCAATAAGAGACTGGAGGATGCTTTCAACACTTCTATCAGCCTTGATACTGATTTATCAAGGTTTTAAAAATGCATCTTACTATTTCGTCCTTTGTTCATTTACTTCTTAATTTTTGATTGAAAAAGAAAGTAATGCACTAAGATAGCTAAAAACTAATGAGATTTATTCGGGAACACTGCAGAAGGGGAAGACAAGCTGCAAGGATTAAAGATAATACAAATCGTTGCAACATCTCATCGATTGTTGGAATAAAGGGAGATGAGAGTCGGAGGTCATCCAAAGCTTTCACTTCACTGAATAACCAACCAATAAGTCGAAAAACAGTCCATATTTACTCACAGAAATCTTTATTTTAAAAAATTTTGCCTGTTAAAAGGTTCTACATTCTAAATATTAGTTTAATTTATAATTTTCAGAAATATTTTCTTCTTTCCTCTCTCTATTAAATTTTACGTTATCCGGAGGCTAGTATTACTTACAATAACATCGTTTTCAGCAAAGACTATATTTTTGTATCTCGTCGTATGTGTTAAAATATCAGCAGCGTGAACTGAAGTGCAGATCGGCTTGTATGATTCATCTTTTTTCCAACTGATGATTGGACAAAATAGCACAGTTGCTGGGGTTACTCAGATCAGTAGAAACTTCATTAGTAGTATTAGAAGGCATGCAACCGGATTCCTATCTTCATTTTAAACCACACTTTACATCAAACTGATACACTATTCGAAAAATGAAATTATTTTGCATGACATAAGTTGTTTTAAAGATCATGAGTCTTTCTACCAATACAACTGAAGTGAACACGAATACCTAACTGGACGATACTACCTCATTTCATCTATATCTCTGTAAAAATAGAAATGAAAGTTTCACATTCAATAGTTGATCTAATCTTATTTTTACAAACAATTTTATCTTTTTATCCAGATATATGTATATATTTCAGTAATTAGTAGCAGAATGCACTAGACTGAACTCAATCATTAATCGCCCCCTATCAATCCCAATCCGTACTTCTCAATATTTCCTTTACCAAAAGTCTGAACTTCACAACAAAACTGATATTCTTTCCCTTTTTACCAATCTACTTCTCAATATTTCAATATCATATCTCTCACCCTCTCCTCTTCTCGCTCCTCAACCGGGAAGAGTTGATGCGAGACATTCACCTAGTTGTTATGATGATGATAATAATAACGATGGAGAAAAGACATTGAATGTTATTTTGTGCTACATGTCCGTCTGTAAAGCATCAAAAATCATCGATTAAACGTTAAACTGTGAGTAGGAGATGAATTTCGATATATCAAAAGTTTTGTTGCATAATTTGGGGATGAAAATGCGATTTTAGATGAAGGAATGAGTAAGCAGAAAGTAGAGAATTAAAACACTAATAATCGGTCTTTCCACTATTCGAATCGGTTAAATTAATGAGTTGAAGGTATGTATACATGTAGATATATATCAGTGCTATTTATATAACCATCCATGAAAATGTCGTACACTGGGATTCCATAATCAAAACATCACGTTTTTGTAAATGTACTCCAAAATGTTTCTGGCCTCTTAGTATAATGTAAAGAGTTTAATTCTGAGATCTACTGTAAACTGTTACATAAAAATCCGCAAAAAAGATCCACATAAATATAAAAATCAAAAAAAGAAATCATGACCGAAGAAAGACCAACCTTCCAGCCAGCAGAACTATTGGAATCACCCTTATCTCTGAAGTATGGGACATTCTGCACCATCCATTCATATACTATAAAAAAGATAATTGGAAATCAAATGAAAAAATTTAAGTATCACAACTGAATGACTTTTAATATCCGTTCAATGACAATGATAAAATTGCAACTAATCCATAACTAGGAATAAAAATATACTTATTGTAAGGCGTATCAGTTGATAATGATAAAATTGAACCTAGCTCATTACCTTGCGAAAGAGTTAGTCGCTTCTCAGGTGAACTAACAATAGCCTGTGTAATGAGATCGGCATATGACATATTACCCCAGGCATTACGACGTGTCGTCGACTTTTTAGATGCAGCCAGACCCGAATCAGATGTATCGGATGGAGTACCGGATGCTCCAACTGGAGTTATTGAGCTTGCTCCGCATGGCACTGGTGATGAAATACTATAATTTAATTCACGCTTAATATAGAAAAGCTTTATATAAAAATACATCGAATAGTTATATTTTACTCATGATATTTTATTCAATAAACATATGCTATAATCATTAGTATGAAATTCATTTCAAAAAGAGTAAAAACTGAATTACCCCGGTGAAAAGGAGCCGCTTTTCGGTGAACCCATTAGCGCAGCTGTTGAATTAGTACCCAATCGACCGTTGCTCAGTTTCTCTACGCTATCACACACGCTGCAAAAGTTTCAGATTTTTGACTGAAAGGTACAAGCTCCACAAAATAGTCAGATTCGTATAGAAGCATGGAAATACTTACTGCTATCCAAGAAATGCACTATGTTTCACAAAAAGAGATTCTAGTTCACACACTGATTCCAAAGTTCTCATTTTCAACATTACGTAATAATAATAATAAACATTATTTGTTAAACAGATAAATTTTCCTGATAATACAATGTTTAGCATCTGAGAGAATTTAAAGAAAAAAATTAGATAAAAAGAAACCCAAATAAGATACTGTAAGGTGCGAACTACATTGTTTATAAAAGTCATGTATCAAGTGATTAGATTAGCAGTTTAAAAAAAAAAAATCCATTGAGTATGTTACATTAGAAAAACAATCAAACTACACATAAAATCAGCTGTGCGACCAACCAGTACAATCGTTAGTTGTTCAATCTCTCATTTATTCTGTTTACCGAACTCACGAATATATAAGAATCAGAAGAACTTTTGAAAATTTCAATCAAATACTAATCTGAGTTTCTCCATTCAAAAATAGTGAATTTATTTCAGCAAAAAAAAGAAAAAATAATACACTGTGATAATAAACATCAATAAAAGTAACAAATTCGATATTACCTCAGTCTATGATTGCTTGAATAGCTTAATGAAAATAAAGGGACAAAAACTTCCAAGATGCCGTAGAATCAGCGAAGAAGCTTTACAAAGAATCACAAAAATCAAAGAGCAAAACTGTGAAAGCTCGAAAAAAAAAAAAAACGAAAGTTTAATAAAAAAAAAAAAAAAAAAAAGAAAACTAAGAAATAGCGCAAAAATGATGTAAATGAGTGAACAATATAAAAGTACAAAAAGCCAAAAATGATAAGATATTAAATCGCAATAAGAAGCAATTATTAAAATGAGACTTTCGCGAAGTGTTTATCAATACCGTCCGATTTTTCAGATTTCGATGTATACACTTTGCATTACTTAGTTGCAACCGGAAACAGGCCAAAGCTACGGTCCTTGGACTTTCCATCACTTTTACACTATGTACAGTACGAATGCTAAAATAGAGATTGGAAAGAAAATTACATCTAACCAGCCTCAACCCATGATTTCCGTAATTAAATAGCAAAATTTTTAAGTACAAACGCCGACGACGCAATTAACCATTTCAGTGAAGAATGAAAGTGATATAATCCGAAGTGCAATCTGTCACACTAAAATATCTTTCCATTTCATCACACTGAAAAAATTTCAGAAAACTGAAAAATAGAATTTATAAATTTAAAATATTTTCCTTTCGAATATTTCTTGAACAGAATCGACATAAATGATGGGCATGAGTGAATTAGCAAAAATTTACGATAACTATTAAACAGTGGTATGGGAAAATAAGAGAAACAAAAAATTAAAGAATATACAAATAAGAAATGTCACAACAAAAGAAACAAGGAAATTTTCACTAAGTATACATCTCTCTATCCTCCCGGAAAACAGAATCGAGATGGATGTCGGATTATAACTAGTGTACTGTAGTTATATATTTCAGTTTTCTCCATTTTCTGCTAATATATAAAAAGATATTTGAAATGAAAATAATTTGTTCTAAGAAATTATTTGCATTTTAATTATTGGTATTCAAAAAATTTTGTATATTAATTTGTAAAAGAAATGAGAAAGAAATGTAATTTATCTTTGCTGAGATTGCATTTCTGTTAATTCATAAATTATTTATCTAACATTTAGTATAAGTGAGTGCTACAGACACTGTTGATGGTTGGTTTGTTTTAAACTGCATGTAACTCAAGAATAATGTTCTTGAGGACCAAAGATAAAATCAAAATTTCAGAAAAAGTAAGGACAGAGAGTGAATGAAAACATTCAGACTATTCAGTACTCTGGCTTCAAATGTTCAAACTTCGTTTTTTTCAAGCAGTGACACTAAGATACCAGATGTTTTAATGTCGTTTTACTTTATGAGTCACAAAAAAGTTTCCCAGTGCGCAGCAATGTGTGCTCTAGTAACTGAAAAGATCTAATTTCTAAATCCATGTTATCATCAGTCAAACGCTCATCAACAATATTCACATAAACATTGAATAAATGAACTAGAATGTAATTGACAGACATGCAATCTTAGCAAGAATGAAATATTCTTTCTTTACTCTTTACAATTACTGTATAAAACTTATTGAAGATTAACAGTTAGACTGCAAATAAATTCCTTGGTCAAAATTATTTCTATCTCAAAAATCTCTTTATTCATTGACGAAAAATGGAGAAGACATGAAATCGCAACTTTAGTAATACATTAGTCTAACTTATACACTGGAAATATTAAATAACATGCGATAGTAATGACGAAGTAATTTTTTCTTTGTGAAATTGAAATCCTTAAAAACAAGAATAATACAATCTACAGAAGACAAATATTGATTCTATGACTTTCGGAGGATTATAAAGGGATTTAAATAACATTCTTGGCTAAGTGTTATTAAATAAAAAACTTCATACAAAGACGACATAACTTTCGAAATAAAAGCTAATAGTAGTCTCAAATGTAAGAAATTTATGAAGTGATATTCAACGACAAAAGAATTGGTTTTTGCGAAGATAATTTTTTTTAAAAGAGGAATCAAGACAAACTAAAATGAAGGAAAGAATTATTTCACTGATAAAAATATTTATTTATATCATTATATGATATTTTCACAATTCATCGTTTTTTCTTACTGTTTATAATCCTTCATCAAGAATATAGCATGCTCGATCAATAGCCTACTTCATTATTAATTTAATCTATTTTTTACTCTAAATTTTATTAAACTGAGATATAAATCAGGTAATCGCTAAATACAGCGATCTGATTTAAACAATTTATCTTCCCTCAGAAAATATCAAGACCTGCTTTTTGATTTAAGTTACTGCTATGATTACACCAGACCTAATAGTAGTTGGAACTAATAAAGAACAATAGAAGACATAGAATCGAATTCAATTTAAAAAGATAAATACCAATACAAAAGCGAATTTTAATATAAACAACCCATAGAAGAGCGAGTACATTAAGGGAAAAGTTGAAAAAAGTCAGCTTATTGTAAAACAATAAAACAAAGATTTGTGACATACCATAATTGTATCAGAAAGTATGTACACTCTATATAAATGTAATCATCGTGTTTTGATAGGATGGTGCACAACACACAAAGCACAGATAACAGTTTTGATAATCACTGTTGAAGAGAACAAAATAATGGAAAAGGATTGATAGAAAAAAAAAGAATTTGTCAAACATAATGTTTAATTCGTATCACTTGATGTGAAACTTACCTGCTATAAAA
The DNA here is from genome assembly GCA_028564675.1 of Onchocerca lupi. Classification (NCBI taxonomy): domain Eukaryota; kingdom Metazoa; phylum Nematoda; class Chromadorea; order Rhabditida; family Onchocercidae; genus Onchocerca; species Onchocerca lupi. The sequence continues at coordinate 55,095 of JAOVVO010000143.1, read as the reverse complement.
TAGAATAGAACAAAATCGATATGAACAGAACAAAGAACAGAGAACATAAAATTCTATGAACTATAATGCTGAATGTGACTTTCCTGCACAGTAAAATGTCAGTATGCTTTTTCTGTGAAAATGCAAGTAATGCCATAGTTTGGTAGCCATAAAACGAAGATCAAGTTGAAATTATGAAAGCTGACCAAGCTTCATGAAAAAGAAGTTATGTATTAAATAGAAATTTATCACCAATAAATATTTTTATAGAATAAAACTGTTTCCTGAAATCATTTGGATAGAATAGGTGACAATCTCAACGCAGCAATAAAGGAAATTCTTATTATATAAAACAATGAAAACAAAGTGCATCAGGAACGTTAAAGCTGAATTTTTTATTTTTGATGTTAGAGAGTTTGAACAGCTTTTCATAAGAGCCGTCAGTTTCAAAAACCGTCAATAACTACAGTAATATATACTTTTGTTTTAATATCATTAATGAAAAAGAAGAGCGCTTACTCTTTAAGAATCTAAGCGGTAAAGTATTCTAAGAACATTGCATATAAAAACAATGGGAAAAAAATGCAATACGCATAATTACAAGTTTAAAGAAATTTAACTAATCATTCTTAATGCGTAAATACTTATTGTTTGATTGCAATTGATCTATCTGTTTGCGTCAAAAATACATTAAAAAATTTTTAATTTCTTATAATAAGAGAAAACAAAATCTGCATGTCTTACTCAGCTATAATAATAGCAGAAGTAGCATTAGCAGCAAAACAATAACGACAACAATGATGATGCTCATAACGGATAAACAATAATAATAATAATCAAATAATAATCAATTGTTTTTGTTTTTCGAAATTGTTTTTCCTGAACAACGCGTGAGGAATGAATAAAAAAGAAACGAAACTGAAGAGTGTAAGGAAGGGTAATATAAAGAGATGATGCTGATAATAATGAACTTACTCAGTTTCCTCTTCTGGAATTTGTTCATGGATCAACGGACTAGTTTGGGCGTTAATATCAAGTTGTGGTCGTCGCATCGGCCAAGTATTACAGCGATCCCTGGAAACCGGTCCCAGCTCTTCTTTACCTGTGGAAGTAGCGTTTTCCACTGGAACGGTACCAGCTGGCCCTAATCCAGATGACGATGATGTTGAAGATGATGATGACGGGATAGATTCCATAGGTATGACACCGTTATTAGCATCGCAGACGCCACTGCCATTCTTGCCCCCTTCATTGTCACCACCATCATCATCAGCTTCAAATCGTCCACAACTCGTTGTTGGAATGCCATCCGGTGCTACCACATAGCAGTTACCAAGAGTAACGGCATTCTCAGTAACAGAGGTTTTAGCAACAGTTACAGAAGTACTACAATTACCAGAAGATGCTGATAACATTTTCTTCCGCCCAAAACACAACTTGATCAGGAATCAAGCGTGAAGCGATGAAGTGTCAAGTTGGACCAGCAGCAGGGGAAACAAAAGCAATATGCAGAAGCGATCCGAATATTCCCTTCAATATGTTTGAAAAAGGACAAATAATCGACCACTTATGAATGAAATTGTAGGTAGCCACAGCGCCTCTAATCTGTTAAAAAATTAAAATTTAATATGAAGAATCTAAAATATAAAACATACAGGAAATAACGAAATGAAATGACATGAGCAGAAAAAATTTATAAATTAACATAAGTAAAAGCACTCGTCGCAACCAATATACCCAAAAGTTATATTTCGAAGTTTTTCGTAGCGAACCTGATTGAGAAATGAACTACAGAACGATTGATCTCTAGCGATCATTTGCAAAAAACAAAATTTCAATTTAAAATTATAATAAAAAATTTTTCGAGGCATAAAACTATAGCTTCAAAAAATAAATTCATAATTTTATTCACATCACAAAATTAAAATCCGGAATATTGAGTTAGATGCTTGGATCTCTCGGGTATTCTTCCATACAAAACAACAATGATAAAAGAAATCGATGGCAAAAGCTAAGTTTAAAATGATTCTAAAATTTGAACTACTTCTTCAAAAATAGTTCTTCGATTTATGAGAAATTATTTTCTAGTATAATATAAAAATTGAAAAGTCAAAATGTTTATGATAATTTTCAACATGAATTCCAACATTTGATGAATCAGTGGCATCGTCATATGACATGATCTATGAAAAAAATTGGAACCTGGGAAACGTTACATTATGTAAAACTCATAAAATGGCAAAAAAAAAAAAAAAAAAGAAAAAAAAATCCCAGTTAATTTCAACTCATATTCCGTTCAGTCATCGACATATGCTAGTGCTCCACCTGGCTACGTTCGTAAATTACTGATTAGATAACAATGAAATGGAACAGCATGATAAAAGAAATCTTTGCTTGTTTTTTTTTATTTTGTAAAAAAGTCCGAGAACGTAAGAGCACAATAAACAAAAGAATAGTTTCCTTCTTTTTTCCTAAATCATTAACCGTCTCACGTCCCACGATCTGAAATATTTCATTTAGGAATATTGATTGCCTTAGAAATAAAAGGAACCGTGCGATTAGCCCATAAGTTCACCTCAAGTATTTATATATATGTGTCCCCTATCAACTTCGTCCATCCCTGCCACTCCTGATAACTCATTTTCTAATGTAAAGTGCGGGTATGTCATAAGCTTTTATTACAAGAAAATCTTTTTGTAGAACGATCAACTTAATTTTCTAAAATTTCAATGCTATATAAAGAAAAATTCAAAATTGAACGGAAATGATTTTCGAATGCACACAAACCGAGCGGGATTGCGAATTTCTCATAACAATGATGCATTTCACGTGAGCTATCATGAGCAAATCTCATCAAAAACACAGAAACTGTACAAATGATCAATTTTCAATTTCTAGAATTTTTCTAATTTCACTCCTAATTCCAGTTAATTTGTTATTGACATCAATCTATTTGCAAGTTGAAGTTGCACTTGTTATACGATAAATTTACACCGCATTTTTCAAGCCAGAAAAACAGTAGAGGCCCAGTTGCATCCTTTTCAATAACAGCATCACCAGTAACATCCGATTTGAGTTCTAAGGTGGAGATCTCGACATTATTAACTGACATCGATGTTTGAATAATAAGATTAAGGGAAAAAGAAAAGTTTCAAATATGACGGGAAAAGTTAGGAATGAAGGATGAATGTTACATGGAAAGGGAGGTAGAAGAGAACTCATTCACCAAACGTAAGATACAGCGTAAAGATTAAGGCATCAAATAATAGCTGACATATTCTTGCATTTTTCTGCTAAAGCAAAATAATACATCTAGCCTCACGGAGCTCTGCATTATAGATATGATATATCTTTGATGTGAATATAGCTCAACGCAATTAGTGTTATCCACGAATTCTTGAATGCAACCCGTCTTTAGACACAGAAAAACAGATAAGAGAATTAGAGATATTTCGAACAGAATGAATTCATTTAGTTTGTTGCTCTCGACGAACAATAGCTAGTAATTATCGATGAAGTTAGTTAGTAGTATCATTCAGCAAAATTTCATAGCACATTATTTTCCTGCAGTAGCACGGGAAAATTTTTTGGACAATAATTACAGATCGGGAAGCGCAAAATATTTCTAAACTAAAACTTTCCGATGCAAAAACATTACTAGCACTTTTTTTTCTTCTCTTCTAGAAAAAAATGCTTAGGGAGATGGAAAGAGAGTTGAGGAGCGGAGCAAGAAAGAAGTAATCCATCCTATTGCACACAGCACACAGCAACAACTGCAGAGTGCACCGATCGTCGCCTAGAAATTTTTGTCAGAACTTTACCTGACAGTCAGTCATCGGGTCGGTACGGACAAACAAACATATGTGTGGGTTGGGTGCTACAGCACTGACATCGAGACGATCGAAGAACCGGTCTGAAGCCGATCAACCGATCAGTCAGAAGATTCAAGTTGACGACGACATCGTTTTGATGGTGACGACAACGACGACGTCGATCGTATCGACACGATGATGATGATGATGATGATGATGATGACAGGTAGGTAACACACGGCGAATGAGCCGCCACTCACCAGAAGTAGCAGAGAATGACAGAAGGCAGCAGCTAACAAGCAATGAATGCCCCCATCCCGCCTGCTACTGCTTCCTTCCATCAGCTGACTGACTACTGACTCACTCCCCCCTCTCCTCCCCCCGCCCCATCTCACTCACATACACGCATCCCATGCACACCTCTTTGAAATTGTTCAATTTAAATGGAAGCGACGACTGCTCAGCCACGATAAATAGATATCCTGTATGTGTGTGTGTGAGTGTGTGCATGTGAGTGTATGTGTGTGTGTGTATGTGTGTGTGTGTGTGAACTATGGAAGCCTAAGCCAGATAGACCATTCCTTGACATCATGTCCTTCTTCCATCCATTAGCCTCTTCTTGAATTGAGGCAAAGCTTCATCAGCTTCTCATTCCATTCCATCCTCAAAGTAGATCCTTCGCTTGCTTCTTCTTCTTCCCTCTTCCTCAGTAGTACAATCTCTTTACTTGTCATGTCCACGGTTGGACGGAGTGCACCTCATCAGATGGGTGACAAGCCATTTCTCATCTCTCATTAGTTTAATGATTCTAAACTGTCCGAGATAGATAACATCTGCAATATGCTCTATTTTTAACATTTCATCTACTGTTGAATTCAGGTTCATCAAGAATGCAAGAATCAACATGAAATTAGTCTTGCAGAATAAGAAGGCAAAGAAAAAATTATGAAAAATTAAGAAAAAGAAACAAAGAACAGTTGATATTAAGCTTAATGGTGAAATGGGATTCATAACCACAGCAATCACATTTCTTTTCGATAGAAAATGACATAAGTGAAAGTGGGTATCTCAATAAAGACACCAATCATATGTGACATCACAAGCATGATTATGAAAGTAGAAACAGAAGGCACACACACATACACATACACACAAAGCTTTATTACACAATGCACAGTAATGTGTGCGTTTGTCGCATACTACGAGATAAATCTATTTGAATATGACAGGTAGGTATTTGTATTTTTGACCCAAACTTTCAGATGTGTCACTTTGAAAAAGTATTCCCTACATATTAAAAATATTACGGATTCATCCATCCAAAATACTTAAATAATATTCGCGCCTATTTTATCAACAGCCTAATTAAAGGTAAGCAAAATGGTAACATTATAATCATCTTTTAGAGGAGTTACTAGGCTATGCTTACTATTATGTGAAAAGTATTGTGCACAATCTGTATTATATTGATTGAAGGGAAAAAATGAAACAATGAAGTGGAAAGAGTAATAATTCTCACTATGATGATAACCGGTTTTCCATTACATTCATGTCGACAACCAAAAATAATTGGGAAATTCTCATTAGTGGCCAATTAGTGACAGCTTCCTCTTGACGCATATTGGATTTTCCTAATTCTTGATAATGCAATTTCGCGATAGGTTCAGCAGAAAGTGCACCGCGTTGTTTACACATTCCTTTTGTATTTTTGTCTGCAGTGCCCCTCAAAAAGGAAGTACCAAATATATATTGCAGTTATTAAAAGGCGAAATGCCAACATATAATATTTATAATAAGCATATATCGCACAATAAATACTAAATTAAAATGCTTATAAATATATAAACCGTATTAATAATAAGCCAATATAACTTATTAGAGAAGGTTTGCAAAAAAAAAAAAAAAAAAAAAAAAACGAAGAACTGAAGCTGAAGTTTTGCATGTGATACAAAAGTTAATTGTAAGTAAGAATGATGGTGGATGATGACAGAGAGTTTACCATTTACTGCTATTCACAAAAATCAACTACATTTTTCATGGTTTCTATAATCTTACCATTTTACAACAATCATCACAGTTTTCATTCATCGAAATCTTTCAGAAGCTATGCGGTGCATTTATACAATATTAAAAGAAATAACGAATCCGCGATCGACCAATTTTGAGGGAAATTCGAAAAGTGCCCCACATCCATTCCCTTCGCTGTTCCCTAGTACTTAATCCCTCAATCAAAGCATGGAAGCAAAAATTCGAAATATTGCGCACAAAATCCTAATCAGTGGTGACAAGCGAGAAATTGTATTCACCATCCATATCTTTCTAGAAAATTAGACAACTTGGTTCACTTTATTCAATTTCAACAGTGCATTTAAACTTGCCTCGTTGATAAGGTACATCTGCATACTCATCGAAGTAATATGGTCAGGCATGATAGGTAGTATGAGAATTATGTAAGCGAATTTCAATCTTCCAATGCCAAGTTAATCCATAGAAGTGTGAGGAAGAAAGTATCAGTAGAAAAAAAGTAGCAGCAGCGAGCATAAAATTTAGTGAAATCAGTCACATCACCAAGGGAACGAAAAGTACAGCGCAATGCGAATGCAGAATTTGTTGCAGAAATGTAAACTTAAGTGATGAAGTTACCGTCAAAAAGAAATGTCAGGAAGTTTTATACGACATTGACATTTCTATTAAATTTCATATGTCACTTATAAATCACTTTCTCGGCTTATATGGACTAATCTAATCGGAGGAAAGAATTGTTTATATATTTTCAATCTAAAAGAATCTAATATGAAAATAACAAGTCATAATGGTTCCTCTTTGTTGAAATATATATCTATTTCTGAAATGTATTTCTGAGTTTTTTTTGTGTTACAACATGGACTGGCTTTTACTTATTAAGAACTGATGTCATCAACTAACTAGAATTTAAGCATGAAATACTTTTACGGCATGACTATTAATCCGCTCTTCCCCCACAACTTCAATTCATGAATTGCAACGCCTTTAAATAATAAAATAGGATTTTGAATTTTAAATCAACTTATGATCTCCCGAAACTCTCAGTTATCTAAAGAACAAGATGATTTATCACCAATGTTTCTTTTGTAAAACCATACAGCAAAAAGGTATAATGAATCTAAATTTGATGATGAATGCTTTCCTTCATTGTAAAAACATTTAAATGATGTGCAAATGTAATTCGGAATTTTTTGATTAGAAATATAGAAAAATTGCTATAAGCGCAATTCAAGATGTATAAGCAAATTATGTGCTTCATATCTTCAACATCAAAGAAATTTACACTCTTTACTATTTGTTAGCAACAATTATTTACTAAAATGAAAAAAAAAAAAAAAAGAAAAAAGTATTTCAAGAGACCAAGGTGTCGTAGAACTACCAGATGAACTTTTTAACTAGCTCGTTTTCCCTTCTATTTCTATTTACATTCATTTTAATCGTTCTAAATATTTCCATTTATATCGATATTATAAATGACGTCTCTATTATGATTACCATTCATAAAAAAGTGCTAATTTGTTAAGCTTATCAGCTTTTTATTATTACTTACACTATTATCGTTATCATTATCATTCCAATCATCTTCCATTACCTACATCGCCAATTTTAAAGTGCTATTATGATTAGCACATATATTTCATCCCATCAGTATACTACGATAATAAATGATTTCAATTCGATGTCGCAATAGAACATAGCATTTAAGAGTATAAAAATTGATTCTCACAATGAATGAAGTTGCAAGTACCTCATGCTTGCAGTACTATACACATGACGTCGCGCCATTTCTCTTTGCCCAATATATGTATATTGGATACTGGCTTACATCATTTTCTACACAGCCAAGTTTAGAGAAATGGACAAGAGAGGAGGGATTAGTACTGGGAAGATTAGGGAGCAATTTTGCCCTAGCTGTAAATCCTTTCATGCCTTAATTGCAGTACTGTTAGCTAGTAAAAAGATGAATAAATCAGGTTTGCACTGCTTTATTCATCTGAAACATTCACTATCTGATTTCAGGTCAATAATATGAACTCAATCTTTCATTAGAATTAAGAGTTTTTCTAAACTTATTTCATTCTTTCTCTGTTTTTACTTTCTTCAACTTCTTCATAATTAAGTTCAGTCCAATCAAGAAATCTTCGACAATTTACCTGGATTAAGAAACATTGCTGATCTGAGCATGAAAATCTATTTCCAAATGAATCACATATTTTCAATTACTTGAAATCCTCCTAGAGCACAACTAACCTAAAAATATAAATTTAGATAGTAAAACGAGGAAAAAACCATTAAACTTTTCTTATTCCAAATGTTTTTAAAGTTAAATTGAGATAAATCAGAGAAAAGAAATATTTCCAAGTGAATATGTCCCCAGCCTAGATTACAGTCAACAAGTGAATGTTATCGGTCAAATGAGCTTATATTATCGAGTGCGTTATGTTCAATTCAGTGAGATGCATAGAATGTAAAGCGATAAAAACAAAGCCGAAAATAGCATAGGTCAATACAGGGCTAGAGGATTTGCGACAATTGTCATCACATCCAATTGTTGCATCACGTGATTGCATGCATGGGTAATCTTGGGACAAGCAGCATGCGCATAGCTGCGCATGTCGTATTTACAAATTCTTTTGCCACTAATCCTCGCCACTAAAGCATGGACAAAGAAATCGCGTCGCAAATAATCTAATATCATGCTACTGTTTCATTTCTCATCCTGAGAAAGTCGAATAGCCTGAAAATCATGTATGTCTATTTCTAAATTCTATATCCAATTCATGTCATTTCAGTTTCAATTTTATATACACAATGAATTACATTTTTCAAATAATTGATCTACAGATAGAAAATGAAAAAACTATGTAGAGAAAATAGATACTATAGCATTTATGCCGATATTTAATTGAAAAAAGCAGGTGGATACAGCAGCTAAAAAGATATGTTTGCCCAAGATTTGCCAGAAGTTCATAGATAGTGCTCTACTTAAATGAATTCAAATTACTAGCAGCAATAAATCCCTCCTGATTTCATCTTCAACAGCTATGCATGCACCCAAGATAACAGTCTTTATTGAATTCATCTAGGACCGCCAATTTAAGCAAAAGATTTCAGCATAACATACAAACAATCATGAATGCTAAATGAATAGTTCTGCAGAATACCTTCAATCTGAATAGCTTGGATCTCAATAAAGCTAAAATATAACTTTCATCGAAGGCGAAATTTTCAAAACTTTTGGAAATGATGTCACAGTTTCGATTTAAATAATTTATATTTGTGCTGAAATTTTTTCAATGAAAATTTTTTTCTCAGAAAGCATTTAAAATGAGTGAGAGCTCAAAATTTTAAGTCACAAAATCAATTTCAGCGACTGTCTTGTAGAGACTGCTGAAAAATCTGAACTAAATTATAGAATTTTAAAGACATCTCAAAGCTAAAACTAGAAGCAAACAGTAACATTGTCAAGAGGAAGATCAAAAAATTTAAATAAGTTTATGAAAGCATATTATAGATTTTAGAGAATGAGAAATTTAGTCCAATGTTTTTAAACATAAGCATGACTTACTACCATCGCTGACATTCAACTATTTATTGGTCTATAGTTAGCATATGAGAGAATATATGTTATGCTGATATCAAAGGTAACAGATAAAATGAACTTCCGCATTTTTGAAAAAGAAAAAATAATAAAGCTTAAATGAAAACAACTCGAACAGGAAAATTTTGCAATTAGTAAAGATTTCAAACAGATTTATCCAAAATCATTTAGACTTAACTGCACTAGAACAATATAAAAGCTCCCTAAAGAGGTCTGATTTCCATTTCCAAACGCTCGCAATATTTAACATATTTTTTGATCAGGTTTTCGAAGGTCCAAATCAATCAGGGAAGGTGTACAAAAGACCAAACCATAAAAGTACAAGCATAGAGTACAAAGACTTCTTTCGTCGAGAAGGTATCTATTTATTTGTTAAACAGAAACGCCTGCGATGTCAGTCGATTTGCAAAAAATACAATGAATACACTTCTTATAATTCTATATCAAAAGATGAAAGAGCAAAAAATATCAGTTCTTCTGCGTGTTCCTATCATTGAAATACGAAACTTTGGAAGAAAAAAACAATACGATAAAATATTTCGCACTTTTATAGTCACTAGAATATTTATGAATCGAAACTAATCGAGTTGTAGAAACTTGCGACTCTTTCGTCTGTTATAAATGCATACGTTTGAAATATCCAATAAGCCAAATTTAAGAAACTAATGATCCTAGCATCGCCTAGAAAACCAGAACTTGGGCCTTCTCCAACAAAACGCTGATGAGTTTGTTACCAAAGAGATTATTTTTGAGAGCCATAGACATTACATATTTTATGGATTTTTCGAATAGACATCTATGCAGAGGTGCTGACATTTCCATAACTGAATTCAAACTTGCTAAGGCTTGATTAATCCACCGCTAACTAGAAGAATGTTGCCATCATGAAAGAAGTCGATGTAGACTTTCAGAATATAGTTGATAGTTAAAACAGTAACATGAGATACAGCAGGTATAAAGATGCGAGCAAAATCATAAAGTAAATCGAAATCTTGGAAAGTATCGTGATCAGCTTCTCAGTTGAGGATAAAATAAAAGTACAAAACATATATTACCTGGAAATAAAGTTGTCACTGAGATTGCACAGTTGTTGCAATTTACTCTTTGCTACTGCCACTATCTGTGCTTTACATTGACAGCAGTTATCGACCGAAAATCCGGTTTTCCAGATTTTTCAATGAAAATTGAACAAAAAGAGAGTGTGCAGTTTCAACGAAGAGTGAAAAGATATGGCATCGAGTTAGGTTCGGTTGACTGCACGATTTACATTCTCTCAATGCAGTAACGACAAATAAGTGCGGCATTGGTTACAATCAAGGCAAACATTTAAAAAAATGGATATGTTATCAAAGTATCTAGCGAAGCTGGTGTGCTGTTAAAAGTGAACTTCACTTCGTACTTTGTCGCATATGTTAAGATTCTTTCTTCCTTTCTATTTAATATGGTATTACCAAAAAATAGCGCAGCCAAATCAAGACAACAACCGGAAGAGATACAATCATTATTAACATATTTAGATGATATAACCAATGTAGTGGCAATATACAAAAAGCCGGATGAATTTAGGTTTCAGCTGAAACACAAGTCTAGTCTAGAAACTGCATGAAATATATAGCTTTAGAAATTTCATAGTTCCTAGCAATCCAAAAAAAAGTATCGTTAATCAGATTTCAGATTTGCTTGAAGGTGGATGCCTATGAAGATTCTCTTGCTTTTTTGATCAAATTTTATTCTTAAAAATCTTGTTTTAAAATTTTATAATGCTGTACATAATCTCATATTTTGATATGTTAGACCTAGTTTCCGGTTTAATAGAGACATCGGGGCTTGGACGCTAAATAAAAGTTAGAGAAAACATCGAGGCTTGAGTTGAAATTCATCCAAATAGCAGCAAGAATAGTTTTTTTAAATTAGTAGTAAGATTTTATATACCATGCGGTAAAAATTAAGGAAAACTGAAGATTTAGGAAAACCGAACATGCATTATAGTTCACCTTCACATTTTACTATTCGAATAACTAGCTTAATGAGTTTTTGGAGAAGTAAACAGAATGAGATCAACTATCATCAAAAGTAATCAGCACATTTGCATGAACGAATGAAAAAGCAAATAACCTTACCAAAGGCCGAACAGTTTCACCACTACAATGACAAGCTAATAAGTCATTCATTTCAGGACATACAGAAACCGAAAACAGAATGAATGAAAATCGCTGCCATCTCTTATAAAAAGATACAGTCGATTCGTCTCCGTAATCATTTGATTGGATTGATTGATGGATGGATACATGGACATTCCTGCGACATATATATCGACGATGTTCGCACTGAAATAACTCTGAAAGAATGCGTGCGACAGATTTCTACCCATAAGTGCTGGCTCATCGCATCTATTAGTTCCTCCTCACTTCTAAGCAGTTAATTCGGATAATTCGACTGCAACAGGCGATACAAAGGATAATCACTACAATTTTTAAATAATTTTTATCCACTGGCATTGATCAATGAACATGAAACAAGAGACCATGCTGCCTCAAAACAGCACAATCTCTTTCAGAACGCGTAATAAATCATTAAAAATCACTACTTACTACGTAAGCCTTCTATAGAAATCCGTGCCACAATTTTCAATTCTCCTTCCTCTACTTTTGGCCTTTCTTAATTCTCTTATCTCATCAGTTACAGCGCAAAACAGCACTTAATCCTGCCTTTTTTTCCTCCTTTCCTTCTAAAACAAAACTTTAGTGCCTTTCTCCCAATTCTTCTATTCTCTTCTAAGTATTAGAAATTATTATTTGTTGAAACCAAAGATTACTCTATTATTTGCAAATAACTTTGAAACAAGAATTACTACAGGTCTGAAGAAGTTCATTATCTTAATAAATAGTAATTAGATTGAAGTTGCAGTATAAATGGTTCCGAACAATCAGCAATATCGCATTCATTCATTATGGAGAACTAAACATGAGTTTAAAGCTGTTCCTAGCTATTAGTACTTGAATTTTTTAAACCTGAAGAAAGCGAAAATATGAATGTCTCTGAAGCTGAAACCAGCACAGGCGACAATTTTCAGCTTAATGATTCATAGCCATGATACTGCGCAATCTCTCTGCTTTTTAACAGTGTTCTGTAAATAAAAACTCGTAAATTTTGGCTTTGGAACTCAATTCCTACAAATATGTAAAAAAGTTGAAGCTTTGAACAAAATTTCCGAAACTTTTTTATTATCTAGTAAAAGCTGCGTCCAAATATCAATTCTTTTTCATCCTCACTACATTCATGTCCCCTCACAGATTACCTCCAAAAATTTCTTGTGAGTAGGATAAAAACTTTTTTGGACAATATATAACTGCTTACCAAAATTTCGACCTTTTTATCAAATTTCGAATGTCATATATGAGATGATTAAAACATATTTGAATTATGATGAAAGCAATATTTATGTCGGAAACTTTCAATTAAGAAACTAAATTCCTTAAGAATACCTTAAACTATTCAAAACTTTGATGTACATGCAATGAAAACGTTATGCCATCGAAAAAGATCAATAAGATTTGCAGTTTTGTTTTCTATTCCATTTTAGTCTTGCATATACTTCTCTGCTCACTCGGTGTTTCCAACCAAAAACGGGATTTCGGGATCTTCAAAGCAGTTTTGAAACGAAGAAAAAAGAATAAAGAGAGACACTGAATGATACTGAAATCGAAAACAAAAAGTGAAAGTAAGCCGATTGAAATCATCTAGGATCGTTTTAATAGAGCATATTCTGATATGTAGTACAGCTTATAAAAGATAAGAATTGAGAATGATGGAAGGAAAAGTTTGAACCAAAAAATAATTTGTTATTCCAATTATTTTTTACATAAATTTCATAATTCACATGCAAATAAAGATAAAAATGACGGTGCTTCTACAAAAGCTGTTATCAGCGCAGCCAAGCAAAGAATCATTCAATACCTCAGTCCCCTTATCAACACTCTTTCACTATCTAAACACCAAACATCGTTACTGTTCATATTCTCGATGTATAAACATATAAGTATTTATATACACCAATATATGTACTGAAATATAAGTCAAGTTGTCTAATTTGTAATTTGTATAGCTGGCTGACTGTCAAATAAAAAAAAAAAAAGTCGTTCGCAATTTTTCTACTATCCAAGACATGTAAAAAATTTCATTCCAACGCTAATTAAAGCTTACCAGTGATTAGCTGTGAAAGATTTTCAAGTGGCTATATCACATAATTTTGATGATTTTCTTTCAGTGCTTTGACCTCAATATATAATAAGGTCAACGACGTAGGAGTCAAACATCAAATCTTTTACCGCTCTGCACTGACAAACAATTTTCTTGCTCAGCCCAAGCCAGTAGGCCACAGACATATCTTTCTCAACATGCCAGTCTTTTAAATCGATCCATTTGGTCCCCGCTGTTGGCTATCGTTGTTTCGAACGTTCAGGGTTATCCAGGCAGCAGGCGGTAGAATGTCTTGGTGAAGCACGAAGTTTCCAAAAACTCGTTTCATAATATCTCAATATTATCCTGTTATTTTCACTACTGCAAAGGTCACAAATAATTTCCAGTCATTACAGTATGAAATCCAATTTAACATCAAACGGTATCAAAGATACTTGCAATGGACTATTGTAAGAGACAAATCAGTGGCTGACCAGAAAAGGAAAGAAGGAAAGAGATGCTAATAAAGCAATGAGGATGAATAATATCAGTGATTGAATTTACATTCTTATTTCATGGATTAAGTAAAATGAACACGAACTGTCATCAAGCGGTCAGCAAATGAAGCGAATAGTTATGCACTAGGGAAGACATACTAATAATATCGATTGTTGAAACATACGAGATCGAAATTTGAGAATGAAGTTTTTACTGAGAATGAATGCAAAAGGTAATATGCTTTGCAAAAGCAGTCTTTCGGGATGTGAAGGGAAAAGAGGGACTTGCTCTTCCTTGCAATTCATCTAGGAGATCAAGAAGCAAGGATAGGAAGGAAAGTACAGCTAAATTTTGAGTATGCTTTAGAATAGCTAAGGAATGGAAGTGATCGCTTGTGCCCCAGAAAGAAGCAATGTTTGTTACTTTATTGGGGAAGGAGACACTTACTTCGGTTACCACATCAGGCAATGCTTCATCCTTCATCATCATCGTCATCATTATCATCACTTAATATCACCGCTATCATCATTAGTACCTCTTCACCTCTCGTCCGCCCTACTTTCTCTTCATCTCCTTCCATTAGCACAATAATACCATATCTCTATTCCAAGATCACTGTCTGTTCCTCTCCAACCGACTTATTATTAGAAGTGGGAAGAAGAGTGTCGATGCAACAACCACTAGTGCTGCTGTAGAAAACTGCTGTCGCATGTTTAAGCAGTTGTCTATCTGTCGGCAATATGAAGAAAAGAATACCACACTGGCTGACTGCTATGCTTCCTTCCTACCTTACTCCACTTGACTCTCGCCGTTACGCATAAAAGTCATTAGGAGAGAATGAAAATTGAGCACTGAAGAAGTGTGTGCGTACCTACCCTATCCGTGCTATCAATGGGAGAGAAGAAAACTGCTTGATGAGGACGAGAAAAATGAGATGAAATGAGCTGGCTGACTGGCATGCAGCTGGCAGGCAGCAATGTCATGCAGAATGCAGGCAGGGCAGCAGGCTAATGCCATAGTGCTGGACGAGGAGAGCAGGAGACCGGTTGGACCCGCAAGAGCCACCAACCGACCTCTTTTCTGTCTGCCTACGTGTCTGTGCGAAATAAGCCGGTTGAGGAGAGAAGAGGTGGCTGATGTATCGGTGGCTGCTAAGTTGAGTTTGTTTGCTTCCAATCCAATGCTCGCTGACAATCGAACGATAGACGTACGGCACGACCAGCAGCACTGTACAGAAAACACACATTACAAGTGATGGTTGGAGTCTTCCGTGAACAATTCCTGCACTTCCACTCATAATCGAATAAGTCAGTTTACGTGCTCGTGTACTGATTGACACGTTTAAATGATGCATATGACAGAAGGCATCTATCCCGTTAATTCATTCAATCATCGCTTCATTGGCATATTTTGCCGTAGCTCACATTCTGCTGGTCATGAAAATATGCCAGTGAATGCAAATGTTCATTTGTTCAAAATTTAAATGTTTAAAAAAGTTCTTAAACACACTCTTCATTTATAGAAAAAAAATTACAAGAACACGCCTCTATTCGTATGTTTCAAAATTTGTTTCAAAATTTCAAATCAATCGGTGAGGAACTTGAAACGTTGTTTGGCAAGTAACAACGAACATTTACATTTCTTATTTATATAGATTTTCTGTACAGCATGCTTATTAAAAGGCAATATATGGCTTAGGCTTCTATAAGTTGCAGTCATTTCATTGGCCTTAAAATATACTACTGACTGAGGAATGCTCAAAATATAGGAATTGGAAGATGAAGAGTGAAATGTAGAAATTGAGTATGTTCAAAACTTAGCATCTGAATAACTCTTCTCGTTGATAGAGCCATTTCTGCATTGAAGTTTCATTTTAGGACCAATTTTGTGTAGTACATCGATCCGTTTGCATTTGTGGATTGATTGCTATGCTATAAATCAAAAAATGTTTGGCCAATAATTTTCCTTCACTTCAAGTATTTTCTTCAGGATGACAGGAAAGGAAAGAGAAGTAGTCAACGATTATGTCCATGTTGATTCCGAAGTACTTAACAATTTATACGATATCTCCATCAAATGCTGTCTCTTATCATTTAAATACCGAGAGCGCGAAGTCTCGAATTTATAAAATTCTGAAATTCATTAAATTCGAACTTAGTAAATTAAATACCGAATTTATTAAATTTGAACTGATTAAATTGAAAGTTTCCAAGTCCCTCTGAACTGTACCATATGCTGCAATCTCTTCGATCTAAGCTCTGCTATTTTTAACACATTGATGCTAAAATTGTTAACTTAATTTATCATATTGAATGTACTTATTCGTAACATCATAAAAACATGGGCGCACATTACCTGAAATGATCATTTGCTAAAATTCTTGCGAGAACGTAGAAGAGAGGCATGTAATGTTTACTACTTCTATTATAGTAGTTGGAATAGAATGAATCGTAAATTTAATATATCAAAACACATAACCTGATTCGTGAAAAAAAGGCACTATACATGGATAATGAAGAGAATTCAAATTTATCACCCTTAACCAAGCTAATTGGCTCACTACTCGGCTTCCTACAGTTTAAAATAATTAACGATGAGAGAAACGTGAAAGGCGGCCAACAGATGCACACCATATCTTTAGTCCAGAAACTCTTTGCAGTAGTATCAGAAAATGTACAAATTGCAATTATTTTCTGCCCTCTTCTTCACTTTTCTATTCGTATTTGCAGTGTAAGGATTTAAAAAATTGAACTATATTTCCCTTTTATTATTTATGAAAATATGCTAATTTTTATAAGTTCAATAGCATATATCAACTGTATAAGACAGTATTTAGATCATTTGTATTCTATCATATCAATGAAATGACAACAAGCTATTAAGTTCAAAGAATAATCGGTAAAACCGAAATATTTTACAATGTAAATAAAACGAAATAATCCAAGTGATCTGTATGGAAGAGATTCGTAATATTTCTTACACAGAGCCATCTATCTATATCTGGGCACAAAGACTTTTATTCTCTCGTCTTCCGATTTGCTAATAGAGTGTATGGGCAGCGTGTGAAATGTGGGGATGTTAACTATCAGGTATACTACAAGGATATTAAGACTGGTGAGAATTGTCCATCTTATTCTTAGTCCTCACATCTAATCTTTTGTACGACTAGTGTGAATATTAAGCTTCCGCCCGCTATCAATATCAAGGATTATCCATGTAAAAAGAAAGCTTTTGAGACAGCGATATCATTGTGGTCAACATCAGTCCTCAAAACGACCAGTTTTTGAGTATTAGTATTGGCGGTAATTCAGTTGTAATCCAGCAAACTATTAATAAGTGGATGAAGAAACTATTGTCTTAACGTTGGTTGAATGTAAACAAATAGCTTTTGCATAATCTAAAACAAGGAAACGAAAGTTTTAAAACGATTTTAAAACGATCTAAAACGATTTTAAGACAGCACAAGCGACAATTCAATTGGAGACGACTGCTTGTTAGTATCTTTTATAGTTACCATACAATGTTCATTTACTCCTTAATATTGTAAAAGCGCGGTATTTTGTATAATATCGTATAAATCCAAGAGAGCTAGCAATCTAGCAGAGTCACAATTGCAAGAAACAATTTTCAATCTAACCATTCCACAATCCAAATTACAATTTAGATCAAAATTTTTTTCCCAACAACAGTAACAAGATTTCAGATTCAATGAACTAATGTTAATTCTGTGGTTTGTAAAAAACACTTCTTGCAATACGCTAATGCATTTTATGGAAAATAAAGATGTGGCAAACGCATGGTTTTTTTTAGGATGTATTGGATTAATGTATAAAACAGAAAATCGGACAGAATTTTTAGACTTCACTGAAATAATGTACGCAGTATTAAAAATAGAAATTTTATTCAGTGGTGATTGCGAAGAACAAGTGAGAGCATTTCGCAAAAAACCGTAATACCTTTTTGCCAAAATTTCGAAAAATCAATAAAAAGAAATACAAAAGTATCAGTAAAGTCACTAATAGTCTCACAAAAAAATTAGAACAATCAGGTTTTCCACATTCTTAAAGAATAGACTATTTACTACTTTTTTTCCCCATTTAGAAAGTTGATTTGATTTTGTTATTTGCTATTATGTAATTAAGTACTTTAACAGTAATTTAGAGCAAATCAAAGTTATCACAACTGCTAAAATCACAACTTTGTTTTTTTATAACTGCCATCTCTATCATTACTTGCAGTGATACATGCAAAATGCACTAACTTCATTTTCTTCATGGCGCTCTATCTGGAAAATTTATCCGAAGTATTTCAAACCATTGTTTCTTGTCCAGAGAGATTTATGCAGGTCTTATTTTGGCATTTATAATCTCGATCACATCGAATTAATCTTGCAGCTATAGTCAAGAAAAACTTAATTCTATCTTCCCAGCTTGTTTAACGACACCATTTTAGTCAGCATTAAGTGTTAAAAATTGCTTTTGTTGTAAAGAGCAAGAAGTCAAAATTCATATTAAATAATGTTGTACAGTTAGATATGGCTAATTAATCATGCAACTAAAGAAGCAAAGAGAAACGCGAAACAATTTAAATAAAATTAAAATATTCTGTATATGCGTGCTAATGAAACAACAGATTTGATGCACTGATCTTTATCTTTATGTCTTCCAATAAATTGCATATAAAAAAAACTTTATGTGAAATTAAATAATTCTCATTCTCTTTATCAGTATTTGACCAAAGAAGGAATCAGTAAATTATGAAAATCAGTAGAGGTATTCAAATCGATGCTTTCTTCTCCGAAGCTCTTTGTACTCACACTTGAAACTTGCACATTAATAAGATGATCATGTGGTTGGGATAGGAGAAGGAAAGATAATTATGGTTTATTGATTGCAATAAAGGATTTTTTGAGGAGAAATATACATTTATAAAGCAATATTTACTTCCACCGGATCCCGAGAGTTCAATTTAATATTAAGCTTATCAAGCAAATGAGAGAAATATAAATGCAATCTTCTAAATCTTCAAATCAACATACATTTGAAATATTTACTGTTAATGCTATAATCTTCTTAAGCAGTAAGGACTGGTAAATAAACAGGGAAATTAGAATGCTCACATTTGAAATTTTAGTTCTTAATGTAGGAATACTTTGACTTTTCGACCAATTCATTCAGGAACATCAAAATATTCCTTTTTTAAATATTTCTTTTTCAAAGAAATATCAAGATATTCCTTTTTTAAAGAAACATCAAAATGTTCCTTTTTTTAAAGAAACATCAAAATGTTCTTTTTTTAAAGAAACATTAAAATGTTCTTTTTTTAAAGAAACATCAAAATGTTCCTTTTTTTTAAAGAAACATCAAGATGTTCCTTTTTTAAAGAAACATTAAAATATTCCTTTTTTGAAGAAACATCAAATGTTCCATTTTTAAAAAACATCAAAATGTTCATTTTTAAACTCCAGCCCTTGGTATCCTCCATTCTTATTAAGAACTGCAATTATTGAATGAACCACAGAGTTCTGCAAAGTATCTATCCGAAAATATGTAGAACTAAAAAGAGATGGCTGTTCGCAGTATGAACAATCATTAACACAAACAAAATAATAGTATGAAATAAAAAATTTTTCAAAACTGGCAACTAATTTTCATATACTTGAAAGAGGTTACCACAATGAGTGCAACTCTTTCTAGAGCTATCGACTTGCCAAAAACATTCCGAATACTTCCTAATTTTTCAAACAAGTAAGATGGAAAAGGAGGATTATTACACTTTATGTACCATGAAGTAAGAAAATTTGGAATGAAGTTAAAAGATATCAATCAATAGTAGCAATTACGCTTAGTATTTGAATTATAGAATTTTCAATTTGTGAACTTTTTTCTGTTTCGGAATTTTTTCAGTGTCTCTTTTACATAATTTCGAATCATTCATAAAATAAAATATCATAAAAGATTTGCTTAGCAACGAACGAAGAAAAAGAAGATGAACTTCGATTTAGGGAAAACTTATTGGTCATCATAAGATTTATTAGTAAAGCTTCATCTTTAATTCATATCGTCCTTTTTTAAATGCCAAATTCATCTCTTAAATGAGTTTGAGACTTCAATGTAAAATCGAATTTATATCTTGAACAGAGAAATTATCGTCCAGATAAAAATTTATACATTCCATATTTCATGAAAAACGAAATCACACGAAAACAGTAAGATATGAACTCAACCCACTATGAACTCCACGAACTCCTAAACTCGTAAGAACTACTCAAGTTCGAATTGGTTAGTGAAACATGAATCGCTCATCATACAGCATAAATAAATAAAAAGGCTCTGTATACGGAAATCAAAAACTTCTCTTTCTTATAACTCAAAGTCCTGTTTGCAATGACATTTTCTTTCTCAAAAATAAATTTCTTTTGTATTAATTCTTCTTGATTTTGATATCTTTAAATTTTATTTTCCTATTTCTCTAGGATGGTCCACTGTAACTGTCATCCAAAAATTCACTGAAAACGATAGATATCTGCTTTTTTTAAAATTACACTTCTTTCCCTTCATTATATTGAGGTTTTGAAAATCTGAACTGGAAAATTGTTTCTAATTCCTCACTTTTCTTTCCAAAACGATTCCGACCCGTTTCAAAACGAATTTGATAAGTAAAATGAAGACTACTTGTTATGTTACTACCAGTCAATTTTTTCATAATTAAAAGCAGTTCAAAATATTTCGATTCAAATTGTAATTAAAATGAATGGAATTAATCATGTAAGAAATATAATGAATAATGAGGAAGCTGAAGTTTGCGACAATAAGACAAGAAGTAAGCAAATTTCCAAATTTTATACCACAGAATTTTAGAACTACAAATTCAACTTCGAGTATTATAATGATATCAGTAATCTGCAACAAAACAGAACGCTATTAGTTAGAAAAAATAAAATAGTCGATGTGGAATAAGATTAAAATTTATATATATATATGTAAAGAAATATGGTTGAGTAAAGAGAGAGATCAAATTTAAAATCCCATCATGTCCCTTATTTCTTAGAACAGAATTAAGGGAATTTAAAAGTTCATTTCGTAAATACACTGAAGGTTGACGTTTTAGAATTTTTATTTGTAAATGTGAAGAATTAATTGTTAACTCTAGAATAGCTGCACCCAGCAGTTGAAAAAAACTTCGAAATAGACTGAAAGAAAGCTTGGGATCATTTAATCTTATCTCGATTTAAGCAAATTTAGTTCCCAACAATCTCAAATTGCAAACATCACTGATTAGAATATTATCATAGATCTAGTTCATCAGAATCGTAGGTCTCATTCCGATAATCTTAAATTTGCTTTCTTTTCTTCCCGATTTCTTAGCTAATGAATAGTTTTTTATGTTAACATTTATATTTCAGAAGTCGTCTGCATTAATTAGTAAATGAACCTCAAGAACTTAAAATTAGGGAAGATACAAGCAATTCCATGCATATTTTTGGACATCACTTTAGTTAATATTTATATGCCATAACATAATTTTGTTTAAAAATATAATAATTATTAGATGATTCCCCTTCATATATCTAAAAATTTGTTTCATAAAAAAGACAAAAATTCCATAAACACTATGTGTTATAATATCGAATGAGTTTTCTTAGTTGATAGAAAAATAAAGCTGATGTGAAATTTGAAAATGCACTTGCATCAAGAAAAAAATGCATGAGGAGAGGAAGCGAGTAAAAGCCCTGAGAAGAGAATTAAAAATAGGCCTATCGAAATTTTTAACTAAGCATCAGAATATGAAGCAATCTCTTCTGAACAATCTGTTTTTTTTTTTTATATATATATATAAAACTTTCGTTTTATTCGGAAAGGCTTGTTGATAAAATAAGAGAAATGATGAATAATGCTGCTTTTGAGAGAACAATGTACAGATAGCTGAAGCGGCATGGATCATTGACAATCAATAGGTAGCTTGAAAGATGGTAAAATGTCAAGACATTTAAGTGAAGAATGTGTGACAGAATTATGATGGAAGCTGTAGATGGTGGAAGACACTTGCATGTAAGCAACAAGAGATGCTCTCTCGATTTACTTAATAATTAATAGCCATTTGATACGAAGTGCGGAAACGTAGAAAAATCGATGATGATGATGATGACGATTATGGCGGCCGTGTGTAGCAACTAATTTTCACCCAGTCCAAGTTGTCGCTATATATTCAACAAGCATTCATAAGTTTAAAAATCTAATAGCTTATTCTTATGAAGACGGAGGAAATGGAAGTGAAAGAGCTTCGTCTGGCCGAAAATTAGTAAGCAGCTGTAAGATGGCGATGACGATGAAATTAGCAAATGCAAAATTTTTGAACTTTTGCAGTTCAGAGGAAAGGAAACTTATCACCAACCACAAACTTAATTCAATTCTCTTGAGCGATAATTTTTTTGTTCTAATTGCAGTCGATTTTTTGTGCAGTTCAGGATGATCCACGGATTTATAAAGACATTATCTTGATATAATCAATGTACACTCGGAACTTATTTTGTGATTAGTTTCGATAAAATGTATCAATTGTTAATTTAAAAAAACTCGTTTCTATCAAGTTTTATGTATAAATTCTGGAACTTTTAAAATTCTCGTATCTTTTGGATGTGTGTAATCTCAAACTTGCTTTCTGAAAATTATTGAATAATTAAAAATTGGTCCAAAATTTCGAAATTTCAAAATAAAGGCATTGTTCAATCAATAAATTGACAATATTATTTCTGCAATATTTATTGTTCAAACTTGTAATGATAATTCAGAAAATTCAAGCTTTTTCAAGAGTCATAAGTTTTTGAAAATAACTCATTGCATATATTAATCTCCTGGTGTTAATGATAAATTTAATTCGGATATAATCTGTATAATATTTTGGAGATGATTGGCATCGATAATGGCAAAAATTTAATCAGTGATAATCAGATACTAATCAGCAGCTGATGGGATTAGTGTTGTCATTTGAAAAAGTACTAAAGAATGATTAGCATAATTATCATCTTCAACTGTCATTCTTTGGGATCCTATATTATCAAAAATGATGGTGACAAAATCAATAGATGTTGAAAAAGATTTTATTGTCACTGATGGGATCGAAAATTTAAAAAAAAAAAAAAATAGTTGACAGCTTTGAATTAAAAAAACGAAAATTCATTTTGTTACTGAATGAATGACTGCAAAGAAAAAGAAAATTAGAGGGATATAAAATGATTGATATCTGACAAATGTCCAAGTGCTCTATGTATCTGGGAAGTAATGCCTCTTAAAACAGCTCTATTGGGGAATCATTGTTGCTTTAAAAATATGAATTGGGCTGGAAGAACTTCTTTACATTCTCGAATAGTGACATGCCTATGAAATATTGTTGCCGCTATTTCTCTCAAAAATCAGTAGAACTTTCAAGTCCCTCGTTGTAGACAAGTGCAAGTGATGAATTTTAATTTTAAGGAAATATCTCATTTAAATGTATTGTTGGATCGATGTGAAAGAAAGCGAAAAGAAGCTTTCTCTTCTATGAAAATGTTCATAAAAAAAATTGTATTCAGTACGCTGTGCATTTGTCTGCAAGTTACAAGAGGAGTTTACGATTGAGAAAAGTTACTCTGAAAATTTCAATTTCATTTATTCTGAAAGTAGGCGATAACACAATTATCATTGGAGTAAACCAGTATCTTACATTATTTCCAATAGGGCAAACAAAGTCTGCAAATTCGAGAAGCGAGAGTTTTCGAAGTATGCCAAGTAAACAGCAATATTATAATTCTTCCAGAACGCATAAATTTTATATTAGGGATAAAACGAAATTTGCACACAGACAACTTGAATTCTGGAAAATTGAGAGCAATTATCCGATCTCTTGTAGATATATAATTTCACTTATTAATTAATATTAATTTAATGCGTGTCAATGTAAGATTTATTTTTATATTCAATAAAGTACTGATTGGACCAAAAATTTATAATTTAATCCTCAAAGCAATGGCTAATTTTTTTGTAGAAATGGCATGGCCAATTTTCATTTACATTAAGTCTGAGTAAGATTACAAAATTTGTATCATTTTCGAGCATATGTTAACCACATGCTGATTTATGTCTGAAGCTCACATGGCGTTTGATTTAATAAAAGTTGCAAGTAAAGCCTCGTTGTAGCATAACAAAAGATTAAAGGGAAGCGAGAGATGATATATCTTTGACCTGTATCTGCTGAGATCCTTGTAATGATGAAATATTTTGCATAAATATCGAAAATATCATCATAACTGCATTTCAGTAATCTTAAGAGAAAAGATAATTATAACAAAAGTGATTAATGTAGAAAATAAAAGGAACCTGAACAATTTGTCAGTTATATTAAATGCCAGCAGGAATGGTTTTTTAGTAAAGACAATTTCCTGGAACAGATCACATATGTTATAACTTTATAACCAATCCACTAAATCAAATATATATATATATATATATATATATATATATATAACCAAATTTCTCTTTTATTTTTAAAAATTAATCTGAGTCCTTCATGATCTTTTTCGAGTTACTTATATAAATTTTTTTCCTTGAAAATTTTTAATTTTTTAGACGAACTAAAAATTAATCATTCTGACTTCTAGCCCTTGATACAATAAATCATACCTATTAAAAAAATTATAAAAATACGAAATTTGGCATAGTACTTTTAGCAAATAAATCATTTTCTATGAACATTTTCTTTCCAAAAACAAAATCACAGAACATAATGCAACCATTATTCTCTTTCCCTGCGCTACCAAATCTTAATAGAGTAATTATGAATAAAATTTTCGAAATTTTAAATTAGAAGGCTCCCAAATTCCTTTTGCTCAATTTTATTGGTAATATGCTGAAAAAGTTACATGATTCATTTTATCAAATAATTGATGTTCATATCAAAATATTGTCGGATAGAAGAATGCGATTAACTTGAAACAATGGAACGAAACGTTATCAGTAAACTTTTACTTTAATCAATCATTCACTTACAAGCAGATTTGCTCGGGAAAGCACTTCACGTGCAGGATAAAGAATGATTTTGCTACAGATTATACAGTTACTGAATTTTTCTCCGAATAATAGATAACTCTTTAATCCACTTTGTCCCTCTCCCTCTTGACTGGATTATATCGTACAAGAAGTATTTTAAAAAAAATATATGTTTTTGCAAGCAGATTATAGATCTTCTCTTCTAGAAAAGCATACAGATTAGAATAAAATTTTCAAACGCTATCTTAATGAACTATTTTACGAAGCCTATGATGAACATAAAATATTAAGATGACGAAGTCTCATACAAATGGAAAGCTTCAGAAATTACAGAGACACGACGGTTGTTAATTTATTCGAAGCTCGACTGAAATATGTAGCAGATTTGAAAACTTAATATTTTTTATAAAACATTTCAGTGCGATTGTATTCTAAATTAGAAAATCTAAATATTCGCACTGATTAGGTGCCGCTTCTCTTTCTGATACTTTTAATTTAGGATACTGATAGAGAATTTATAGAGACAGGGCATTCCTATCTATCTTTCTCAAGCATTCATAAGACTTTTTTTAATAAATTGTCCCAGATTTCTTTGTTTCTTATCTATTATCATTAATTATTATTGCTTAATCAATCTAAAGTAAGCCTGCAGTTACAAAATGTCTTCGAAGAAAATTATAGAATGAATAAAGTTCTTTTCAGTTTGCCCTATATTTCGTTTTAGAGTTATTCTGTTTCTCTTTATCCGATCTTTTTTATCCCTAAAGTACAACAGGCTAGTTTTAATTTACTCTCTCTTTCGAGAAAGTTAAATTGTGCACTCATTCATCCATCACACCGGAAATAGAATCGCAACAATGTATACAAACAGCTTAGCAAAGTATAAATATCATCTGTGATCCAGAAAAATCAATTCAAGATTATGTAATAATTTTCAAATCAGCATTGCCGGAACTACTGCTCACCAAAGACAGTAGTAATATCATGATATTAGTTGCTGCCAGTTCTCATGTCAGTCGTATATTGCCTTACCTGATTTCCACAGTTCATATCTCGTCTCTGAAGGATATTAATCTAAATATTGCAAGAAGCTAACAAATCGATTCTCATTCTTTGCTAAGAATTGTGAAAGAAAGGACATTATACATAATGGCAGATGGAAATTTAAAAGGTCTTAAAATCAATTTGAAAGATTGGAATGGATTAACTAATATATATTGGCTGGTGGGAAAGAATGAGAAATGACTGCTATGAATTGTACTAAGATCAATCAAAAAAAAAAAAAAAAAAACTACATAAAAATAAAGCAGTCTTTTCTTGAAACACTAAAAAGCAGGAATGAATGGAATGATAAGAATTATTTTGCAACGTTTCTCTAATTTCAACTAAGTAACTAATAAATAAGTTGATAGTAAAATGATTTTCGTTCAAACTGAATTTAAATAATCAACTTAGAGCACAGGAAAAAGGAAAATGAAATACATAACTACACAATTATAAATTCTAAAATGTTGTTTGGACAGAAAGCAAACTAGGATCGCTAAAAAATTTCATTTTTTAAGAAAAATTTTTTTCAAAACATTTACATGTTTTACATCGCTCTCATTTTATGTGAATTTATTACAAGACTTAGGAATTATGGTAGTTATGGAAATATTTCGACAATTATTATAATCAGCTTTTGCGCATAATAATCTGAAAAAGACGCGATTAACAAGGACGAACCACTTTAAAATGACAATTGATTAAAACGAGAAGGTGGTATCAGAACAAATTGTTCTTGGTTCTTTCGTGATTAATAAACTTTTAATCGATTTTGAAGGATAAAGAATCACGTTCGGAAATCAAAATCATGATGTTACTTCAAATCGCTCAACACAATATGATCTTTTTCAAAAAAATTTCTTAAAGAAAACTCATATGTAATTTTAAGCTCAAAGTTTTGGCGAATCAGTTAAAATCTAATAGAAGTTAGAAGAGCTTGAATTATAGAAAAAAAAACTGAATTAAATTAAAACAATTCATCTACTCAAAATCTAAACCAAAGGAAGAATAATTTCCGTTGTAGAAATATTCTTGAAGATAAAATTTATCTAAATAAAAACGAAGATTCATCCTCCGTTTCACTCGTTTTATTCGGTAGGGAAGCCATTGAGAGCTTCAGCACGACACGCTATTAAATGAAAATCAATAATATCAAAAGCATGAAATTCGGTTTCATGCTTTTGAAATTATTGATTTTCATTCAACTTAAAGAAAAAAACTGTGTAATGACTGCTGTTGGAATATTTATTTTATCAAATTAATGCTAGAAAAGCACGCATAAATCGAGAATTATTCATTAATTTTAAGTTATTTTACTCCTGGCGACGAATGCTCAATTTTCTTTTAAATTTTTTTCTCAAATTATTCAGGTACATATATGTGTCACCATTAAAGATCACTGTGGATATGAAGTCACCAGAAAGTTCCTTATACTCTGAAGCAGCATCAGCCAAAAGATGATGTTTTTGAGAATGATATGATCTTGAACAAAAATTATCATGACTGTGATCTATGAAATGTGCATAACGTTGAATAATCAGCTGGAGCGTAGGATTTTTCTTGTATTTACCGCATCTACTAAATTTTACGATAATAAAGCTTATTCAAGAAATCAGAGTTGCACTATATATTAGATTAGCAATCAGACAATGAAAAATAGCAAGTGAAGTAGTTTATAATTACAGTATTTATTATTTCCATCGTCAAAGGTATCACCGGTCATTTCATTCGGTTGAAGAGCAAAACAATCAGAAACTTGATAAGTTAAATGTTCCGAATTGAATATCTTTTTTGAGGAAATAAGAAACCTATTATAGATTTCATTTATTACGATTCTTTACTCCCAAAATCATCTTAAAATGTAAATTATATTCAAAATTTTCTTGGTAAGCTGCGAGCGTGGGCCTAAATTAAACGTTACAAAAAAACAGTTAAGATAGATTAAATTTAAAAACAAAAAAAAAAAAAGAAATCATGCCAGATCTAATTTAATCCAAAGCTTAATCCGAAATTGCATCCGCATTTGTTCAGATCTAATTTTTGCTTCAAAATACAATATAAAAAAATCAAATCTCATTAGAATTTGCAAGAAGTTTAAAATAAAGACAAATTATGAGAAAGGCAACTTTAAAAAGATCAATGAAGATAAAGAACTAGTATTATATGTAAATATTTCTACAGTCCCTAATCAGTCATTTGTCAATAATAAATGGAATTATCGATTTCAATGATTCAACATTTCGGTATGAAGATGTTATCACGTCTCAAATCTAATAGTAGTGGTGAATAAAACTGGAAGTGGTTCTTATTTGCTAAAAAACAATTCGAACATTAGAAAGCAGAAAGAAAGTAGTGACGTAAATGTAACAAGGAAATAGTGTTTGCAAAACCTTTGCAGTCTTATCTTTCTTATTTAACAATGCTTCTCTAACAACTGCTAAGCAAACAGAAATGAGATAAAACTTCTGAATTTTCAACTTTTCTCAAAATTTTTTGGGAAATCTTAAGCGTTGTAACATAGAAAATAAAAAATCTAATAACCCCGATCAATTTTTGGTTCAAACTTATTTAAGCTTTCAACTACAAATTCTTAAATTTTAAGTTAGCAAAATTTACAGCATGAAAATCCTGAAATCAATCAATATTGATAAGTTGGAAACTTGGAACATTATTTCCAACCTCGAATTCGATTCAATTCAGACCAGTTTTTGAGCATGATAAAATTTTACAATAAAGTCGAAAAATGGAAAAAGAATGTGAAGATGTATTGTGAGAGATTTGATCTAAAAATTACAAAAGTGTGAAACTTAATGCTTTTCTCTTCTTGAAAAAAGAAAACGATAGAGAAGAGAAAGAGAAATTTGAGGAATCAAATTTTTAATGCTGTATTCCGAAATTAAAAACATACTCTTTAAATATGCAAAAAATACACTAGTAAACTGTGCATCGGAAAATTGCTGAAGTTATGTGTTGCACGCAACTTGATAAAGTGATAATTCGTTCTTTGAACATCAATAATTTTTCTGTAGAACCAACAAATTATAGTATGTCCTCATTTGCTATAAAATATCTATAATCGAGTCACAAAAATTATAAGTAACACTACGAGAGTTATATCGGTACAAGTATTGTTATAGAATGAATGATATAGGAAACGTGGTTGCAGAAAATGACTGCAAGCAGTGTAAAATTAATAACATATTGAATAGATATGAAATGAATAACAATAAAACGATTTGAAAAATTCCGATATTTTCCAAGAATTCCTACAATTTATGGAAATGATGTAAAATTTGGTGAAAATTATTGTTTAATTCAAATAAAATGATATTCTTGCCAATGAAAGCTGAAAATTAGTCAAAAATTAAATAAAAAATATTGTACCAACGGTAGTTTCCAGCGTAGTATGATAAATTGTATCGTTTCATTAATGATTTGTGTTAATGATAAATACGATAAGATCACGAATTTAAACTACTGGTAAATTATGCAGTTACTGCGAGGAAAGTTGGATTTTAATTAGTATGACAAAAACGAATCCTTTAGTAATGAAGTTTCATCGACAGATGGAAGAATGTATCTTCCTATGTAATACAAACAATAATTGAAGAATATCCGTAATAATTGATTACAGGATTATCCGTCCTTTGCTGCTAATACAAAAGAATATTCAGCCTCGATTGTCGATTTGTTGCAGAAACTGATGTAGAAAACTGTTCCAGAAAACTCGTAGCAAAAAATTTTGCTGAAAACTCACCTTGTCCAAAATCCGATCCTTATATATCTTTTCGGGGCTCATTTTTCTTTTCTGATCTCTAATTTGCCCTCTCATGATTGGTCGACTTCGCTTTGTTCATCTGTTAATCCGAACATTTTGAAGGTTAAAAATGTTTATCGTCTTGGCGGGAAACATGTTTATCTTTCTGTTTACTGTTTTGGCAATAAACTATGTTTATCCTTGTTGATCTATTTGAAACTGTTTTGCCCTACTTGAGTTTTAACGTTCCACGTTTGCATTAGTTATATTTCTGGATTTTTCTGACAATTACTTGATTTCATAGAATTGAAATCAATATAAAGGCTTGTGAAATGATAAGCTAACTGCGATCCATACATTTAACAAAATGAAATCCAATGATTGGTTCATTTTATCAGCATTTATGTTCATTATTTAAATGGCTCCCTGATTTTGTTCTTTCATTCAAAACTTCATTTTAAGAACATTTCAAAATCACTTATTTTGCAGAGATTTCTAAACTTCATATACGAAATTGAATTGTTTAAGTTACTGAAACGCTCACATTCCCAAAAACTTTGGTACGGTTAGCCATGTGCAATGATGACAAACAACTGCCATTTTCAGGAGATTCATCAAAAATGAAAATACATACTATCTTCAGTAATGTGACGTTCCAGACTATAATACTTATACTCTAAGTATATGAAACAGAAGACCTCATGCAAGTGATTGAATATCTGATAAAATTCAGTCCATGAATTTTAAGTTTTTATAAAACATTAACAGTTAAAGATAATTGAGTTAAGAGAGAAATGAAGAAAGGACGCTGAATTTTTCTTTCTTTCACTAATGGTGAAGAGAAATATCATTTTTTTCTGACAAAAATATAAGATGAAGAATGTAATGATTAAATGCACATATGTTGTCTATAAAAAGTGCTGCGAATTACGCTACCGTCATATTTATTTTGCAGCGCCATAGAAATAGGAGAAAATTATGGAAAGCTCTCTTTAAGTTTTAGATCAGACTTATCATGAAGCTGCTGATAGTAAAGCGACTGAAGACGTTATTAAATCCATTGAGAAATTTTATCAAATCTGCAAAATTTTAAAAATAACCTTAATTATTCCAGAGTTAAATTTATGACTGAATGAATATGACTTTTCTATGACTTTTAACATGACTTATGATTTAATGAACATAAAGTTATTTTAAAACAAATAATAAATAAAAGGACAGAAAGAAAAATAATTCACATAGAGCCAGAAATATAATGAGTGAAAAAAAAATTCGATTTCGAGATCGGAAACTACCAATTTTCTCTATATTTATCCTAGAAGCTTTAGTTTACTTCTATGTATTGGCTAAAAAAGAAAATGCAAATAGCAATGTGCTTCAGATGTATCGGCTTCATATTGTCAGTGATATTGAAATGAAGTAAATCATTAAAAGAAAGCAGTAGAAAAGAAAAAAAAAAGAAAATTAGTGTAGGACTAAAAAGGAAAGAATACCATCCATTTTTAATGAATAAATTTTATAGTAGGCATCAAATACAATTTTTGATAAATAGCTGGAAGAATGGGCAAGTAAAAAAGATTTCTCGGAATGATTTATTCCAGAAATTGTGTTAAACATCTAAATAGATAATTTTGGCAGATAATGAAAATTTTGGAAAGATGCTCATTATTTCTGATAGAATTTATTATAATACAAATTCCGATTTAATTTTTCCAACAAACCCTTACGAAGAGAAAGTTTGGAAAATCGAATGAATTTTTGTTCGAACCAGAATCAATCACAAAATTCAGACACTGATACAATGAATTAATTTTTTGGACAAAAAACGAAGCCTAGCATGATTTTTCTGAGAGAAGTTCACAATGTCTATCATTTCCTCTAGTCCTAATCAGACTTTCGTTCCTTTTCCATCTTTCTTTGAATAAATTTAACATCAGCAAATGCATTCTTCAAAGTAAGAACAAGTGGATAGAAAAATTTGAATAATGGATAATTTTAGTCAAGAAAAAAGAAAAACGTTGAATCAAATGATAGAAACATTTAATAGTCTTGAATCTAAATATATGAAACTTGTAATTACTGTTGAGAGAATTATATTTAAATCTCGATGAAATTAAAAGTATGTGAACAGAAGTACCACAGCAAGTGACAAACATAACGTATTAATGAGCGTCAGTACACACTGGCATGATTTATTGAATGACGCATTTCTCAATGTTTATCTCAAAATATCAAAAATGAGGGAAAAATGATTCAATTCATTACTGCTATTACTATTAAGCCAGTAAATAAACAAAAAAGAATTTAATTAATAACTGAAATTTCATATTCTCTGCAAAAATCATATCAATAGTGAACTAAAATTTTAATAAATCATATCAGTAGTGAACTATAATTTTAGTAAAAAATTATAGTTCAAACAAACTATAGGTAATTTTTTCTAAATAAAGCAATTCAAATTACTGGTAGCAACCTATAAAAAAATACATGAATCATAAATGATGGACCGAGTTTGTTAAGGATTACGTTGTAATGAGGCAGGTTAAGTGTCGGTAAGGTTGTGGATAGATGTCTTCAATTTTTTAATGTATATTTTGCTACTCAATAAGGCACTCTATAACTAAAAATTTCTCTACCACTGCGCAAATTGACTTGTATTGTTACTAATTTCGATTTTTTGCGTTAATTTTTCGTTTTCTTGTGTATCAAAAGTATACGCTATGCAATAGCATGTTCTCTTAACCGCCATGTTGTTCGACTCGGTTGCACCTGAGGTAAAGACAATTTCCTTACTATTTGCGTTTACTGGATCTGCAATATGCTTCCTTGCTTTTCCCACTGCTTCTTCAGCAATCCAACCGAACGAATGGCTACGGTAAGTGTTTTGCTTAGTAAAGATTGGCAAGGAGCATTTCATTTATTTAAGCTTATGAGGAAAAAGGTTGTAAGCATTTTTATTCTTCCATGGAAGAGCTTAGACTACGTTTGCAAAAACGTAATACTGATAAGTCTCAGTAGAGGAGCTTTCAAAGAGGAACAGCAAACAAAAAAGAAATGATAAAAAAATCAGTGCTTGAAAGTCGATCAATTGAAGAAAGTTTTAATAAAACTTTCAAGAGGAAAGGTAGTGAATCACAAATAAAATCTCTATAGTGATTTTAGAATAAAATTGATAACTTTATAAACAAAAATCTCCTGAAATACATATTATAGATTTAGAATTTTACTCATTTAAGTAAAATTATAATGAGGCAAAAAAAGCAAAATAAAGTTTAATTTTTAATCTGATAAAGATGTTTCTTATAAGACAAGAACATATTGAAGGCATTCAAATTAATAATTTAATGACATATATATTTTCGAGTCAATAATCAGATCTTCTCGAATTATTGATTAAATTAATAACACACTAAAAAAAACTTCTAATCAATTTAAACAATATATTTCCAGTAAACGGCAGTATTTTTTCGCTTTCATGACTCACTTCAATAATACTCTTATATTATCATCATATTTTGTTACTTCGAGAAATTAGATGAGCTAAATATCTTTTTTTTGTTTTCATTAATTTAAGCGACTTGTCAGTAACTCTTAAACAATTTTATTATGTGTTATAAATATCATTTCCTATGAATTTCTTTCTTTGATTTCTTATGAAGTCTAGCAATTTCTTTTCCATAGATAACAAACGAAAATTATCAGTATTAAAATCAGATGATTTATATCGATTCAATTACTAATAATATATCAGGTAATAAAAAATAATTACGAGCAAAAGTTTACCATCTGGTTGTGAAAAATCAGTAAGCAGCCGCAATATTCCATCCGCTAAAATAATTTCATTGTTACTGATGAAAGGATGTAGCGGATATTTTTATTTCCAGTTTTAAAAGGTGGTAAAGATATCTTTGATATTCGTCGTCATTTTCATTATCTGAAAATGATTATTTCGTAAAATCCAAATAACTTCTGACATTTTGCAAAAATTACTGATTCATTTGCAGTTGTGCAAGCAAGGTACATTGCGCTCATAATATTTCATTTGCATTATTACATTTAAATAATTGAATCATTCATTATAAGGGATTTTTTTCAAATCCTCATCATTTTCCTTTTGTTTACAATTATTTGTATGTTTATGTTTCATTTTAATAATAATAGCAATAATAATGTGAGCTGAGATGAAAATATCTTTTAATAAAATTTGTTTATTCCATCCCTTTTATTACAGTTTGTTTATGAATGGCATGCATACAGCGTTGCAAACTGAAACATTCTCATCAAACATAACGCTAGAGTAACTCTGAAGCTCTCATGAAATGCGAGAAATCGAGTCATACGATGCCATTGCAGTACTGTTATATATCTTCCTCCATGAGTCATCCATTTTCAAAACGACTCTACTTGGCCGCTTCTTGAAGCTGCAAAAATACTAGGAGTGAAACTGTCTTGTGCGGACTAAAGAAACATATTCGCAGTTTAATTGGATCGAATGATCGAGTTTGATTTAGATATTTATCTTTTTCTTTATATTTACTTATGGATAAGTACTTGTCTCGATTTTAGCATTGGCGCTGTTAACACTAGTCGATGCAATGATTGTTATTGAGGGATGATATTTCGTCGTGATTTATGCGGCATCTTCTGCGCTTTACTCACTTATTTGGCAATGATTTATGCCGATTATGTAGTCATCGTGTGGCTCATTACACCTACTTTTATGGAGAGGTATGCTTTGACTCATTTTAAACCTCTCGAACTATGAATGTCGCTATAATTGCAATACTTTCACTTTGCAAAAACAATCCATTTCGTTCAATAGTCATATCACTGTGCACAACTTTCATTAATATTGTAATCCTATGATGAATGACAATAGTAAGAAGCATTTTCTTCACATTGTGGTGTATATTTTCTTTTTTTTTAATCTATTTATAATGGCGCAAGTGAAGCTCTGAATGCTTTACTTGCGATTGCGAAAGCATTCATTAAGCTTTACATGAAGAAATGAATATGTATTTGTAAAATCTGACAAAAATAAAATTTACGAATGATAATTTATGCTATCTTTTATTAGCAGTTGCAGTTTATGGGGCGTATTGCATGCAGTAATGTTTAATACCGTGTTATTTTTTGCGTTTGCATCTCATTTGCGAGCGATGATTACGGATCCAGGTATTGTACCTATTAGTCGAAAAGGGTGCGTTTAATTATTAATTTCTTTTCAAAGATTCATTTATGCACTATTTGGTTTTTAGTTTTATGTATTCCAACAAGTCCTAATCAGGTTAGAAAAATACAATACTCAATGTTGAGGCCTCAAATTAAGCGTAGTCCCTTTCAGTTATTAAGATTAAATATCAGATGCATCATTTATGAGAATATCAACGAAAGAGAGAAATAACATTTGTACAAATATACATATATGTACAGACTTTATTATGACTCTCAGTTTTATTTCAAACTTTTTTTAAAAATTTTAGAATTTAAATATTCATTGCAATGTGATCATTTGTGTTTAATAATTATTTCAATTTGTTTGTAGGTTGTTACGTTGTAATAAAAATCGTTTTTTAAAACTGCTTTCTGATAGTGAATCTACTAGTACGGATACCGATGTAGAATTGATGGAAGAAAAAAACAAGTTTATGGTAGGTTCACTTTTCTTTTTTCTTCAGTGATGTCATCTGTCTTTATATCCCAGTCAGTGTTTAAATATGATTTTTGTAGACTATTCAAAATCACGCAGTGTAATTAGCTCGATTTTACAATAAATGTGAACTTTTATGTTGTGAGAAATTTTAGGATTGTGTGAAAACTTGTATTAGACTCTGAATAATTTTTAAGGAAAAGGATTGGACACTTTGTACTCGATGCGAATCCTATAGACCACCACGAGCACATCATTGCCGTATTTGTCGACGCTGTGTTCGAAAAATGGATCATCACTGTTAGTTTATATCCTGTTTATCTGCAGTGTTTATGTTGAATATGCTTAAGCTGTCATTGAGAGCATTAAATTTTATTTACTGCTGATGATATACTTTCAGCATAATCTTACAGGTTTATCTTTTTTCCTCTCGCCAAATGAATTCATGATATCTGCTGTATAGTCCGTATGCCTATTATTTTCTTTTACTACTGTAATAAATTCTAAATAAAGAAAATTAGCTGAAAAGATTATATGTAATAAGTGGTCATTTGCTCTTGAATTTTGATCTTAGAGTATATATGTACACTAGCTGGATTGGTCAAGCGGAGTGTGGCCAGGTCTATGTGGAGCAGCCACGCTTCGCATGTCCAGCTCCAGCTAATCTATATAAATAAAAACGCCAATGTTTGTTTGTTCAAGATCTTAAATCTTTGAAAGTTCTTAAACACGCGCCTTATCTATATTAATTCAAAATCTTAGATATCGGAAAGTCCTTAACCTATTGCTTTGAAATTTTGACGCAACGTTACATTCGAATACGCGCATGTTTTTATACACGCGTTGCTGAGCTGGAAAAAAAGAAAAAGAAAAAAACTGATACTTTTTAATTTGATTTGCAGTTTGGTTGGATTGGAGACTGTTTCTTGCTATTGTGATTAGGCTAGGTCAGCAATAAATATGAAAAGTTTTTTTATGTCTTGTGTGACAAAGATGAATCCTGTTGAGAAAGGTTTTATTGAATGAAGAATAATTCATCGTAACAAACAATTATTAGAGAACATCCAGGCAAATTGATCACTGGGTTATTTATTCCTTTGTCGCTGATAGAGAAGATATTATTCAAGTGAACTGTCGGATTGTTGCTATTGGCGCTTTGATTTATCAAACTGGAACATTTGGAACTCCGAACTGTTGCTTTGCTGCGTCGATCTTTATATTTATCTATGAATTGGAGCATTTAGGCAGTAAATATGTTTGTCGTCGCTTTGAAGCCATGTTGCGCTACTTCATCTTTAGTATTTCTTGATCAGCGTCAAACACGACTTCATGTTCAGCAATTACGCAGTTATAATCGCCCTGCATTCCGGTACAACTCAGCTGATGATTATAGTTTGAGCCCGCATCTTCTCATCAGCACTATGACTGAAGTATATCTTATTGTAAGGCTTTGGAATTTAATGAAGAAATGGAAGGGATGTGTTGCGCCGCCGGAAAAATTAAACTACCCAACTTGAAGAACCACCAGAGCCATTAAAAATTTTGCTTGTCGGATATACCGCCGAATCAAAGCATTTCCTAAGATCAGAAAGTACAACACTCTTGCTTCCAAATGACGTCATTCGGCGCAGAAATCATAACAACATTCATGCCGACTTTCAAAATAAAAAGACAAATTTATCATAAAACCGGTTTCTTGCTTCCGTTGCCAGAATGGTCAGCATAAATTCCCACAAATGTATTTCTTCGGTAATAGTAATGATGATTTCAATGTATACTGCGGAGTTCGAAAAATACAATTTAATGCGTTTGTTCAAAACAACAATTGGCATGAAACCATCTGATACAGATAGGATTGTTACACATGCTGACAAAACGCCTGCTGGAGAACACATGCAAAGATTCAATGCTCCAACTATAGACGAAGTTGCAATTGTTATAGCCGAAGATCAATTCCAACTTGGAGATATTTTTCTTCACCGAAAAAAAGATCAAGTGACAAAAATTGCAGAAACTCATCGATGCTGCGATGCTTTGCAATATCCAATCATTTTTTGGGATGGTGCCGATGGATATCGTTTGAATGTTAAGATGACAAATCCAATCAGTGGCGAAGAAACAAGTGAGAAATTTTGCGCAGTGAACTATTATTCATACCGATTAATGGTTCGAGAGAATGAAGATAATTGCATTTTGAAATGCCGTCAGTTGTTTCACCAATATATCGTAGACATGTCTGCAAAAATCGAAATAGAAAGTTTGATATTCATTCGTTTGAATCAGACCAGGCTTCGCTCTGAAGAATATTCATTTGCGAGATGCAGTTGTGAATGACGGTAATACAACTAAATTGGAAGACTAATCTGCACATGAAGATTTTGCCGTTTCATATACAGGCAATCCATGTCATACGCATGAGTACGCTCAAGATGCAATTGCATATGTTCGCGTCCAGACCTATTCATTACATTCACATGCAATCCAGCTTAAAATAATCTGCAAAATGTCTTACTTCCTGGGCAATCGCTGATGGATAGGCATGACATCACAGCACGTGTTTTCAGACAAAAACTGAAATCACTGATGGATTTCAAGATAAAAATTTTTGGATCTGTGCGCTGCTGACTGTGCTCAGTAGAATGACAGAAGAGAGGATTGCCATATATACATATACTAATCTGACTTTATGATAAAATCACTTCAAACGAAATTGGCGATGTAATATGCGCTGAAATACCCGATGCTGACGTCGATAAGATTTGTATGAAGTTGTTGTGGAAGGTTTGAAATTTGATTAGAGCTGTGGAAGGAATAGATTATCTTTATTCACAATAGTAGTAATTGAATAAAATGTAGTTAACAATACAATAGAAATCAGGCATTTAGTGAAGTAAATTGAGTGATGTCGATTGGGTATTTGAAGGAGATTATTGGGAGCTTGGTCAGAAGCAAGCGTGGTTTTAGATCGTCTGGATCTCAGCGAACCAATTTGAAAGAATGAATAAAGAAAAAAGTGGTTTTTTTTTTTGGAATTAAGTGGGGTTTATTAAATGTTAAGAATTGGGAGTATTGGGATATAAGACAATTGATGTTGAAATAATTTTAAGAAAAAAAATTGTTAACAAAGAAAAAAATGTTACGACAGTTTAATTGAATTGAAGAATAGTTTTACAAGCACAAAAGATTAATGGCTTTGTTAGCTGTATGCGGAGACGCTTTGATGTGGTTGTAAATGAGCATGGACAAGGCACACAATGAGAGATAATTTTACAGATGATGAGTCATAGAAAAAGAATTTCACAAAAATTTTAATCATTTGATTTTACAATTTTCCATAATAATTAGTTTTAGTAGGGAATCAATTTCGGTGTTCCCGACAGAAGTTGCGACGGAAAATATGATACATGGACCTTACACTGAATCCAAATTCACCATTTTGATTGGCGGAAAATGCTCTAAGCGATATCCTCGAGCATTAGTATCCAACACAGTTACAGTAAAAGATGGATATTCTTTATACAGAAGATTAGCAGAAGATGGTGTTAAATTAGCAACAATACAAATATGGAATGATGACATCGAAATTGATAAACGGTGAGTTGTTCTGTATTCGCTTTTGTCATCAAAAACATAAAAAGTGCACATAATCATGGAATATCATAAATCCGTTAAATCGATCAAATATATTTGTAAGTACGTGAATAAAGGAGCGACATGGCAGTTTTTGGTATGCAGCCTGAAAGAAGTGATAGGAATGCGGTATTACATATCGATGAAATCGTACAGCATTAGGCTGGAAGATACATAAGCAGCAATGAAGCTGTATGGCGAATTCTGTTATTTCCCATACATGAAGTCCAGCTGTTGTTCACTTAGCAGTGTATCTGGAAAATGGAGAACGTTTTTATTTCACAGCTGCAAATGTGCAACAAATAACCCTGAATTCTCTGGCTACAACGTTAACTGCTTTCTTCACATTATATCAAAATGACGCATTTGCGAAAACATTGTTACAATCGGAAGTACCTACTTCTAGTATAACAATGTATTACACATGAAATGCGAGTAGAAAATCATTTTATCGACGCAAAGGAGAAGACCAGTTGACGGACAACTTGGCATATTCAAACAGATTACGATAGGCAGATTGTATATCGTGCATTCTAATCAAGACGAATGCTTCTTCCTTCGCATGTTGTTAGTGAATGTGTCCGGTCCAATCTCCTTCCAGCAATCAAAAATTATGAACGGTGTTACACATGCTATTTTCCGCAGTGCCTGTCAAGCTTGAATTTATTGGAGAACGACCGACACTGGAATGTATGCATTAATGATGAATGCAACATGTTATATCCAAATCAAATTCGTACACTGCAGTCATATTGACCGTCTGCTTTCCTTCATCTCTCGCAGAGTTATGGGAGAAATATAAATCGCATATGACTGAAGATATTCTCCATCGAATACGCAGCGAAGATTCAAATATGAACATGGGTTTCACAACAGAAATCTACAACAAAGCGTTGATAAATTGATTGAAGACTTGTGCTTGCAAATCGCGAACAAAGTTCTCAATCAATTGAGAATGCCATCACCGAATCGATATGCTGCTGCTTCGTTCGATGTGGAATTACGTCGCGAACAAATTTACAACATGATTGATCTTTTGTCATGCGTGCAGTCAAATATTCCTAAACCAACGTTTGAGCAAAAAGGCATCTACGATCAAATAATGTAAACTGTCAATAAGAGAGTTGAAGAAATTTTCTTTTTATATGTGCCAGGAGGAAATGGTAAAACATTCCTAATTAAATAGATTCTGGCAGCAATTCGATCCCAAAATGGCATAGCTGTAGGGGAAAGATTCTTTCTGTTTGATTTATGGGTTTGGATTTTTGAGTCGTTGGGTTGAAGATATTTTTGCTGTGACTTGACTATTTCAACAATAGCTTTTATTAAGTTACACGATATTAGAAAACAATACCGCAGCTACAAACAGTAATTAATGAGAAAAAAGATGAAACAATATGAGTGTAATATAAGTAATACCGATAGTGGTTCTCTGACGAATAGTTGATTGTGCTCCGTTGAGTTGCTTGATATGCTAACTACACAGAATAACAAAAAATATTATATACTCAGAAGTATTGTGAAATAAATTGCTTGAAAGAAACGTTCCATTATCATGACTTCGACACTTATGTTACTCAATTACATTCCCCACAAATCAAAAAATAGACGGTTTACTTCCCTCACAAAACAAAAACAAATAAAAAGCTTAATTTACTCCCCTTATTTATTTAAAAATACGCACTTATTCGGATCCAACGCCACATGAAAATTTCAAATCAATCGATGAAGAACTTGAAACGTTGACGTTGCAGGAAGTAGCCGCAGTCAATACAGAAAGTAGGCGTAGTGAATAGATTCTATCTGCTCATGAAGGCACAGTGAGAGGCGGAGTCAAAAAATTCAGCTCGTTCATGAGGGCGTGGTGCGGGGCGGATTCAGTAAACATCGCCCCCTCATTTATTTTTAGTTGTCACAGACGTGACACGTGAAAAAAAGTATGTTTGTATAAAAAGTATCTACTCGAATATAATGTTATGTCAAAATTCGGAAGCAATCGGTGGAGAACTTTCGGATTTTTTCCATTTTATACAGCGAACATTTATATATACATATATATATGTATATATATATATATATATATATATATATATATATATATGTAGAGAGAGAGATAAGAAAAGGTTATCACTTTCGAAGAAAATATCTTTGATTTTCATTTCAGAGAATTTATTCGGAGCAATGTGTAGAGATTTCTGAATTTAGATTAAGAGGATAAATAAAAAAGACGGGTATGAAATGGCTAACATTTCTCAGCCAAAATATTTGTCACATTTATTCCCATGTATTTATTTCAAATGTTTTAAGGTCCCTGGGTCAATAACTGCATCGGCGAATACAATCAAAAATATTTCCTTCAGTTTCTATTGTATGTTGGCTTGTCATCAGGATATGCTTTAAGGTATTTTTTCGAACATTTTTTAGTATTCTTTAATAGATTATGCGGTTTTCACGTTTTATTTCGCAGCTTCACGCGGAGGCTCTATCAATCATTGCCAGACAGCTAAAATCCCAGCAACTTTGCTGGCTGGAAAGATATTTCTATTTAGTTTGACTGCTGGTATCGTACAACTTCAAAATTGTGTACTCATTAGAAAGATATCGAAGTCCTCTCATTTGTTTTTCCTCTGTGTTACCTCTTCGACATATTTTTATTTCCACTATTTTATCATGTAACTCAATTTAATAATTATATCGTATAACTTTCATTTTTTTTTTTCTAAGCATAATTCATTCTTTTTTTAGTTTAATAGTAACAGCCTGGGTACATCATGATCAATATGCCATTACTGGTATGAAGGGACCTTATGAACAAAGTGTACATAATGCGAAAATGTTAGTGCTTACGAAAATTTCAACGATTTTAATATTCTGCGGTCATAACAAATATATTGGATCTATCAACTTATTATTAGTTATCTTCAGATTGCATACAATTTTTCTATCTATCGAAAGCGCGCTGTTTGGTTTATTTGTTTTCGCAGTCTCGTGCGACCAGGTAATTCAACAAGAAATCAAGCTTAACCAGAAGGAAAAATATTCTGCGACATTCTTGAAGTTTCATTTTTATGACATCATATCTACAGATGCATTAATGTTTTTCCTATTTTTTGTTTAATAGTGACAGATATCTATAGATTCATTAATGTCTTATTTAGATACAGGCAATTTTGAACGATGAGACGGCAGTGGAAGCAGCTCAGCGCAAAGGTTTTCATAATCGAGTTACTCAATCACGTTCAAAAATAACCCTGATGCGGGAAGTTTGTGGCAATGGTAAGCACGATTTTGAAATGAGAATAAGAAAATTGTTTTCTTTATTTTTCTTTCACTTTTTCCCATCTTTTCCCTAGGTAATCAATTGTCACTCCGGCCATCACATCCTAACTAATATTGTTCTGATTTACAGACTACCTCACAAATAAAAAAGTAGATCTAAAATTTACTTTGATTATTAGGACCGATGATATTGTGGTTGCTACCGTGTTCAACTTTGCCGTCAGAACAAAATGTGATTCAACTCTCGAATCAATCACTCATTATTTAAGATTTGATAGCTACATGCTTCGGAATGATTCAAAACTGTTGAATGTTTAGAACTGCTTTTATTGTTTTTTCCTCATATAAATGTTTTACGACAAATTCTTAACACTATTAATCTTGCAGTTTAATATTTTGAAGAATGTATCATCGTTACTCTTGATTTGAGTGGCAAATAATATGATTGGAAGAATGACCATGAGTAGTTTTAAGTGCTTCTTTCATCTTTTATCTTTTTTATGATCTGAAAAATGTTAAATTGGACGTAGGTGAGATTAATTGAACTATTAGCTCTATCTTTACATAAAATACATTATTTTCTACTTTATTTCTATATCCAGCTCAGTGGGAGAAACATGCCATCCTTCTTGAACTATTTCTTAAACATTGCTTTGTTAATTTTCAATCTTTGCATTGCCATGCCTTATACTTGGTGCTTTCTGCTTTTGCTCGTGATGACTTTTTTATTTCTCCCTGTGAGCTCTGTAGTATTTGTCATCCTATTGTTTATATTTTTACGTATAATATGGCTATATGGCGACTATATAGCAACTGTTTTTAATTTATTAGTAATACCATTACATTCCTCCGACTTACAGAATAAAAATTTTTGTTATCTAGAGCTTAAAACTTTGCGGAAAACTCTAACATCCGCTTGTTTACAACTGTTTGCTTTGAGTGGACAGTCCATTTACTTTCAATTCACTTAAGATTATTGCTATTACGAGTGATAGATATAAGTGAATAATCCTCATTTTTTCCGTATCAATAGCGAAGTAACGGTCCGAACGAGTACATCGTTAAGGATTTGAAAGGACTGCCAAGTTTTATAAATTGTGGAAGAACGAAGATAATGCAGAACCTTTCACAACTTCTAAATTATATAACAGCAAACTTCAATACCGATTTCTGGTATTTCAGAAAGATTATGTCTAAATAAATATCATACTGGAACTGTCCAGACAGCCTTCTTGACATCTCGTAAGGTTTTTTCACTCCACAATTTTTTTTGAAATACTAGGTGCAATCATTGCTCTATTAGTTAATGTGCAAACGATTCCCAGAATCTGATCCTCTACAGAGAATGAAGATGCGAAAGTGCTAAATTCTTTCATTGATTTCCAATTATGTCATTTATTTTGAATATAAAATAAATCTGTATTTCAAATAACGGAAAAAGCTGTTCGCAATAAATAAAATCACGTGTTCTGTCATACATAAAAACGTAAAAGTTTTCACATCTTTATAACTATGATAAAAGTACACAGAGAAAACTAATGCTACTGATAATGATTTTTGCATATACTTTAATGAACATACAACACCAGTGGTAGTAGTAGTACTATACTCAAAGACAGTAGTTATAATAGTAGCAGTAGTAGTACTTGGTCCACAACATATGTCAAATAATGAT
The DNA here is from genome assembly GCA_028564675.1 of Onchocerca lupi. NCBI lineage: Eukaryota > Metazoa > Nematoda > Chromadorea > Rhabditida > Onchocercidae > Onchocerca > Onchocerca lupi. Next base: position 10,942 of record JAOVVO010000143.1, on the reverse strand, counting down.
TAACGTATCACAACGAAAAAATGATATCACAGATTCAATCTATTCAAAGAAAAATGAAAAATGTGTTTTTTGAGTTTTACTATGTTTCGTGAGAAATGACATTCATCACTAAATAATATTTGTAAATTCAAAAGAGAGTAACTTAAAACTACATAGAACCTGATAAATGTATTGAATATAGTAGTTTAGCAAATATCGCAAGCCTTTTTAATTCACATATGGTCATATATAACTGTGGCTGTGCTACCACCAATACTGAACGAACGCATCAAAATATAATGACATTCTGGGTAAAAATTCTGACTAAAAATTTATGAATCTAAGAAACTTTAATATATTTCTTTAGATAAAGCAATTCCATTTTGAAATGTAATTCATCTTAATTGAGAAGTCGAGTACTGGGACTTTTCTTTCATAAAATAAGTGAAAGACTTTGAAGTCAGAACCCAAAGAAACTACTGAAGTAATAGAGACAATTCCATAAATTAACATGATTAAATCGCAATAATTATGTGACACATCAAAAGAAATTTTGCTGCAGGAAGTGGAAAGACTGGAAAATGGGTAAAATCTTCGCAGTTATGTCTAATTACGATTTCACGAAGTGTTAAAAATCGAATCGAATTTACTTATAAGAAGATAATTTCTGCAAGAAAAGAATTTCAAGATGAAGCTATAATAGCCTAAATAAAATATACTATGCGTTCAAAACTTCATTCATTTCCGAAACCTTCTGTTTCATCAATAGCTCTATTTAGTTTTTCAGCGAGTTGTTCATAAGATCTGTAAGGTGGCAAATCAAGTCTGTTGAAGCAAGTATGCGATCGTGGCAACCAATTCTCCTTGCCAACTCGTTCAATGCAGAACAGCTGCGGACCTGTTGAACCAATCAATTCGGAAAAACCACCAACGGGTACCCGACAAGTTCCCGTAACAAACTGCAGAAGACGCGAGCGTTTCTCTTGATCTAGTGAACGAACAAATTGCCAAAACCATAAAACCTAAATTAATTGCATATGAAAAGCAAAAAATTAATGAGTGAAAAAACAAAGCATTGAACCCTTCCTCCTTATCATTTCATCCGCTATATTTTGAAAAAATAAAAGTGATTAAATTATAAATAAGAAATTATTTAGATTACAATTCATCTCGTAAATTTATATCTCTAAAATCAATTTAAATACTGTACCTTCTTCTACGAGACAAATACAACAATAAAGGAAATCTTTAGCAATAATACTGAATATATTTAATAATTTCTATCACACTTAATAAGATAATCTCGAAAAAAAAAAAAAAAAAAAAAAAAAAAAAAAAAAAAAAAAAAAACCTATTTACTGAAATGGAAAGGTAGAAAGAATAACACATTGAACTCTTCTCTTTGAGTCTAATTATGTAAACCTATTTGATCATGAAAAATTTTTTTTTCATTTTTATCAGGATTTACCTGTTTGCTTTGCGGCGCATAATGCCTATAAACAGTATTTCTTTGCCAGTCATCAACATCAACATCTTGCATTCCACAAAGCAACAGTTCCAGCTCACGTTCATCGAAGTACTGCAACCATTCAAGCGGAAAAACAGAATTAAAACCAGTGAAAAATGCTCTTGTCTGCTGTTCAATACCACGATTGAACCGCCATTCCATCAACAAATCGATATATTCTTCCTTGTTTTCTTCACATACTTTCTGTAACATATATAATGGAAAAACTAGGTGATAAACATTGAAAGCCATAAGTCAAAGCTTTAAAAAAATGAACTACTACTTAAACAATTAATTGCGAAAAAACAAAATTCTACGGCACCGTATATATATCCATTTGTTACCATTTGTTACAGGATGGCTAGAGCGTAAAAATGGATAGCAAAATTTTTTGAATCCTATAACAACGAGCAATCCCAACCCCTATTTACATAAAAATAAATTAGAAGCGAACAGGTACGTACCAATTCAGCGCCATTCTCCTTCAATTCATGAGTTCGAATTTCGCCTAATAACTCGTAATCAGCAACAAAATAGAGTTCCATGTCACATTCGTCCACATTGTTCTCTTTGATCCACATTAAACTGTTGTAAAATTCAGCATCAATGCTTTCCAAATCTTTCAATGTGAATTTTTTTCTGAGCATTTTTTTATAAAAAGGCATCGTAAATCCACTATAGATAAATTTCCCGTGAAAAAGAGCCTGAAAATTTAACAAATAAACTAAGATTAAAGATGCCTACAATTTTGCTTCTCTGAGACATTTGTAAAATGACAAAAGATATAAGGTATCCCAATGCTGAACAATTAAGAACTCAAGTGAACATCGAAAAATAAATTAACTATTCTATCCATAATAAAGAGTAAAGTGACGAGAAATATATGAAAATATATGCAAACACAAATTCAAACAAACAAACAAAAAAAAAGACACCATGGCAATAAACCGCCCAATACACTCAAAATATTTCAAATGATCCGGATTAATAAATGAGGCAGGATTGATCTGCAAACTATAATTATTTGCTCCAGCGTACATGAATAAACAATACATAGGATTGAGTACTTCATGCGATAATAAAAAAAACCATTCTCTGAAATGGACAAATTCTTTTTTAAACCTTCGTAAAATAAGATGAGACACTATGCAGGTAAATAACCAAAAATAAGTTTTAGGAAAAAAAAATGAAGTAAAATTCCCCTTCTAAAATGTCGAAATGCAGATTTGCTTCAAAATGAATAAAAAATTAGCAATAAAACATACCTGGCAACGCCACCGTAATCGAGGCCCTCTTCACCGCGGAACTGTATATAAAGGCGCCTACGAAGATCCACCGGATTCTTCCGCATTATCTATAATTTCATAAGATTATGATTACATATATTATATATTATCCATAAATCGAGAAGATTTAGAAGATGCCTCGCTTATTAAATTAATCATATCAAAAATTTAATTATATCAACACGACTTTTAAAGTTAAAAATTAAAAACCACCTCTTGATATGAATCTTCAAACAAATTATTGCGTGAAACAGCAATTTTTACGTGATTTGGGATACTGTTCGACTGAAAAAGACTTTGGTTTCAAATATTCGATAGAGACGATTTTACAAAATAAAAACTTTAGATTACATATTTTTCACAACTATCTTTTCCTTCCTTATTCCGACCTTCACCTCCATCAAATAGTAATGAATGTGGTCTTCATTAAAAATTCCAGATAATGTAACATATTAAATCTTAGATACTAATTCAAGAAATAGAATCTTTATATTAGTTAATTTCATACAGAAATAGAATCTTTATATTAGTTAATTTCATACATATTTAGTGAATGACTTACCAAACATAGATACCGAAATTGGGCTATTTTCCATCTGAACGTTCTTTCGAAACTCATCGGCAATCCATTTGCACCTAAAGGTCCAACGGGCTTTCCAGTACGAGGATCATTATAAGTGGTCGACTTCGTATTATGATCAATAAAAAAAGGTACGCCTTGCTCCGTAAATCTCATTTCCCAACCGTCTGGTAGCGGCTCATCCGATACGCTACAAAAATTCATCTCACGAAAAAAAAAAGTTAGTTCTATATGAATTTTCATAAATATTCAAAAAAAAAAAAAAAAAAAAAAATACAAAAAAAAAAAAAAAAAAAAAAAATCCAAAATTCATTTCAACATTACTGCAAAAAAAATTACTGCAAAAATTGCAGTAATTTCCGATTTAATTAAAGCAAAACACTACCAATTTCAATCTCAAGTGCCATTTAACAGTAATCATCCTCACTTTGTACTCAGCTTTTAAAAAATCGTCAGATACTAAAAGAAAAACTCAAACATACCCTTGCGTACGAGGATCTTCCCACTGTGTCGTTCTATTAACATGATTGACAAAATATATACGTCCAGTGTTTGGATCAGCACGTTTTTCCCAGCCATTTGGCAATGGACCTAACGGATCATCATTTGATATCATCGTATTCGACTGAAATAACATTATCATGTTCTAGATGAAGAGATTTATATAAAATGAATTTGCCAATAATTTTTAGACTGAAAATACTTCTGCTTCGCTCATTAATTTTAGAGAAAAACACATTATAAAAAAATGGAAGTAAATGGATGATTTACAAGTCCCAAACAACACTGAATTTGAAATTTGGAGAGAATGTTTAATCCATACATCACATTGGACGACTCATTGACCAGCTATTGATGTTTGTTCATAAGCTTCAAAAATCTTGCTTCTTATGACATATTCCTCAAAACTGCTATTTCATCATTCTGTTCTCAATCACATTCACTTTACTCAAAATGAGGGAGCAAATAAATAATCACTGGTTTTATCATCAAAAATATAATATTAAAGGACCAAAAAGCAAAAATAAAAGTGAACACAATTTTAAAAAAATAAATAAATTCATTAAATACGAAAGTCCAACATAATACCTGTAGCAAAAATCTTTGTTCCCACTGATGCATTGCCTGATCTCTATTTGACTGCCATAATTCGTGTGCCTCTAGCATGTCGGCTGTAGGTCTCTGCCATGTAGTTGTTCTTGTATTATGGTCCACATAATATACACGGCCTCGAGGATCACGCCGCATTTCCCATCTGTAAAATGGTTCAAGCCTTAAAGTGCCCAAGAACCATATTTAAAGGGCATTTGTCTTTATATTATAGAAATAATGAAGATCCACATAAAATTTCCATTGAAAAATTATATCACAAAGCTATGACGCCCAAAAACAATTTAGAATAGTAAGAACCATTAAATAATGTGAAATAAAGCAGCATGTTTTATTTCGTTTTACTAATAACTGATTCATTTGATTTTATTCTCTTCTTTTAATAATTTATACCGCGATCGAACTAGAAGTTTCATTTCTAATGAAAATAGAAGTTTTAGCATCCAAATTCAGAAATAAGAGGCGATAAAATAAATAAGAAAACACATTTTATTTATGCAAGCTTTAATGTAATAACTTGCCCAGATGGTAATGGCGTTGTGCTTGGACGTTCCCATGTTGTACTCTTTGTTGTGTGATCTACATAATATTTTCGTCCGTAACCATCATAACGTAACTCCCATCCTTCCGGTAAACGCTCCTCAGTTACAGCTGAACAAGCTTGAGTCTGCGGGAGCATGGTATCTCTAGTTTTTCCTGCAAGAATTTCCAAATATGTAAAATCTGTAAGCTTTGAAATTCATAGCAAATATAGAACATAAATTTTCTCCAAGTAGACTCCAACGAAAACTACTGAAAAACACATCGTGATAAATTTCCACGAAAATCACCAGAATTATTTTTCCGATTAGTACTGTTCGCTGCCGCAGTAGAATTGGTGGTCGAAGTACCAAGAACGCCATTCATCATACTATTCGAGCAAGATGTTGATGCTTCACCGACGTGCCCTTCTACAGTACGATTGCCTCCTGAAAACAAATATTTTTTTTATATTACCTAAATATTCTAAATTCTACGCCTAACGTTGAAAATAAGGATTCGAACTGGAAAATTAAATAAGTTCGATAAATGATTAGGAATAAAATAATATAAGTCGTAAAAAACTATGAAGCTAAAAAAGTAAAGTCAAATTTAATGAAGAAAAAATTGAAATATTCAAGATTTCGAAAGCAAGCTTAGTATTTTGAAACAGATGTTAGTGAATAACAGTGTGTTAGATATTAATATCATGAAAATTCCACTCTGTAACTTCTTCTATGAATTGAAGAATTAATGGTTCTGCATCTCGTGATGCAAAATATTACAAAAAAACCCGAACTAACAATATTTTGACAATTTAGTGAAAATATTACAAATGAATGACACTGGGTATATTTTCGAAGAATTGTGCAGATAATTGCCTGGTTACTGAATGCTGGAAAGTCTATATTAATTAACAGCATCGTAGGCGGAAAGATCGCAATTGTTACTCCAAAAGTACAAACAACTAGGATACATATAAAGGGTATTACAATATTTAATGAGACACAAATTATCTTTACTGATTCGCCCACAATCTTTTTAGCAGGAACAAAACTTGAAAAAACTCTAGTTGAGTCAGCAATCAAGGGTGATGACATTACTTTGTTACTCGTTGATGTAAGCAAAACAAAAAGCATCAGAAGATGGAAGAATTGGTAATCATATATTGCAGTTGATTAAATACAGAAGAACAGTACCAATAAAGACAGAAAAATTTCGAAAGAAAAATAAATAAAAAACTGTTCGCATCATTTGCATATACTTATAAAGCTTTTCAGTGGGAATATATTAACCAAACATGCAAGAAGATGCTTCAAAAATTATTTACTTAAAACGATTGATTTGATAGTGAGAATTTAATCAGAAAATTTTCTTAACGAGCGATCTCCCTGAATTATCAATATGTTCAGATATTTTAAAATATTAACATGAACTTTCTAAGGCATCATCTATTGCGATTGCTATAAATCACCGATCACTGCATCTATTTTTGTCCAAAGCGAATGAAAGATGAGCATCATAATAACGTCATAATTCCAAAATCAATATAATCATAAAAGAAACACAAAAAACTTCATACTAATGTCACATTCGAAATACAAAAATTGTACATAAAATGCATCGATATAAGAATATACTTAATAAGGGCAATGTGTACAGTCACTAATATATGTCTGGAACTTAATGTACATTTTTCAAACAGTAATGATATGTCACTTTAAAAAAGAAAGATCTTAAGCATCAAAGAGAGATAAGCCACACAAGTCCTAACTCCTTATTCATCTTTCTAAATTCATATCTTACAGATCATTTGAAGAAAACATTAAGCAAAAGCAATTTGACGAAGGAGAATGAATAAACCATTTGTAGTGCTGGTGAGGAGGAAACTGGACCAATCGATAAAGAAACGAAAATGCACTGCAGAGAATCAGATTGAATGATGTGAACACCAGAATTAAGAACAAATTTTCAAAAGATTGGTGATACGACAGTAAAAGAAATTTGGTATACAAACAAAACATATCTAAGACTACGAGGAGAAAATCAAGAAAATGAATCCTATCGAAATAAAGTTCTATGGCACTTATAAGCTAGAGTAATCCCCTGATTGCATTGTCTAAAACTTTTTAGTCGTCATTGCTCATTTTTTTCTTTTCATTCCAATGGTTCAAAAAAAAAAAAAAAAAAAAAAAAAAAAAAAAATCCATTCCATATAGCATCTGTCTATCTTAAGCAATCAAGGTGAATGTAGCTGTTTTTTTTTTTCTATTGCTTATTATATAAAGCAGTATCTATTCTTTTTTTTACTATGCTTCCACTGGAAATTTCAACCAATGAATCGTTTTGGATCTTCAATTGTAACTCTTTTTAAATTATTACTTTATAAATGGAAAGTGAAAGGAGCGACTAATCTAATATTAAAATTTCTATTTTCATTCCAAAACAAAATATGTCTTCCCTTTTACTTCCATGATCAGTTAAATCTGCCGATGAATCTCACAATCAAGCAATAGTATTCATAAACTATACTAAGAGGATGTTTCAAATTTTTTAGACTTTAAATTACATAGTAGTTCTACTATGTTATAACGATGGAAAAAGCGTTCAGTATTATAAAGAGTAAAATGAAACATCACAGATGATAATCATTCTGATATTTGATCATTACATGACATACACAACATAGCTACATACTAATCAATCAAAGAATGATTTCATTACAGTAGCATTTCTCAGCATTCATCGAATATACAAAAGTGAACAGGACCTTTCTCAGACAAATTCAGCATCATATTAAGATGAATAAAAAACAGTTCAACACTAAATTTTTCTTTAAATACAATAAACTTTCCTTTAAATATTCTAAGTGTGTGTAGTAAAAAGGGGATTTTTTTTTTTGTTAAGCCTATCGACTAGCTAACTCTCCGTGCAACACATCATCTTTAAAGCAGAAACTGGTCATATTAAAACAGTTATTTTTATTTCGATGCAAAAAAATGCTTCTTCCTGCTACTCCATACATAACTTCCAATTCCCAACTGACAGTATTGCTAATTAAATCATACTCACCCATACCTTTTTTTTTGGGACGTATAACGGTACCAGATAATAAAATTTTCAGTTCACCGACTCTTGCCAGATCTTTTGGTGCAGAAAGTTGCAACGTCATCTTTGTATTTTCAACTGAAAAATATTGATATTATAACAAAGGATGGCCATAAAAATCATTTTAAATATGAAAACTATAATTATCGTTAACAAATAGCCCTACTCTTTTATGATGCTAAAGATTAAATATTTTTATGAAGTTTAAGATATCATCGTAAATGTTAATTTACTACAATCACCGTACCATAATGGTACGAAAGGAAATCTAAAAAAAGTACAGATCAGAATCTAGAAAATTGATATGTTTCTGAATCATGATATTCATTCGAATAAGTTATTAGAAAAAAAAAAATGGATTGAATGGAACTTGTTTCATTCCCAAAAGCCTTCCTCTCGGTGTGATAAATATTTACTAATTTTATATTTCAAATGCATTTATTTATTTCAGTTAGGGAAGTAAAAATTTTCGGAACCGGCAGCATAATTTCAATTCCCGAGAAAAATTCATACTGCATTAATCGTGACAATCCTAATGAAATAACAAAGATAGACATTCAAACAAAATAGTTCAAGATAAAGTTATAAATTACAAAACAAAATAAATGAAATAAAAAATTCAGATAAATGAATGTTGAATATAAAATACAAATAGCAGTAACGCAGCGTTTTTCTTTAGTCCTAACATGCCGATAAAATTGAGTAAAAATGCACATAATGCAGAGAAGTAAATTTCCAGATCAAAGTGTCACTGTGAAATAATTGTTGGGCCAAAAAGGATTTATGTTTTAAAATAATAGTAAATTTCAAGTTTGAAAAGAACAAAAACGGATGTAGCATATTTTTACTATAAAACAGAAGAAATCAAAATGTAAAAATCTAGTAATAAAAAAAATTGAATGCATGGCAAAATCAGACAAGAAATGGAGTCAGAAACCGACAAAAAAGTTGCCATATACTTACATTTTCCATTATCTGATTCTTTCTTGATTGCATGAGACATTTTCAGCATTTTTTGACCAATCAATGAATCCTCGAATAATTTTGATTTTCCAAACAAACGAAATTCAAGAATTGATGATTCGTGGACTTGAATCTGCGCATTAAGTACAAACCACATGAATAAAAAAGATTTGATTTAAAAAAATAAATTTAATCCCATACTCTAACCTGTAAAGTTACTAAACATTTGTCATTTGAGCGATCAATATCATAATGGAGCTATTACCTTTCATAATATATAGGATGTAAAAAAACACACTAAATATTGAATTTAAATCATTCTCTAATTTTTATCGATCCAAAATGAAAAGATTTACAAGATACCTAAATATACCAAACAATGTTTTTAAACTAATCTATCTTAAAGAAATAGTTCAGAACAATTAGCAGCATAATCGAATCTTCTCTCCATGGTCACTTGTTACAAATTAAAACTATTTTTTATAGAATCATATCAACTTATTTTCTATAGACAGTAAAAGAGCAGGTGGATTAAACGAATAACGACTGACACTATGAATTTCCTTAGTAAATATAATATAAAAACATTCTGCATACAGCTACAAAATACATACCATGTAAAATTATTGGACATTCTACAATATGCAGAATGTCGAATAATTTTAGATCAGTTTACCTGTATTTGCTCATCCCACTGTGGTGCATTCGTTTTTTTCCGAATGGCAGTTTTTCTTGAAGTAACAGAATCAACAATCAATTCAACATAAACATCCGGTGGCTTACTAAATAAACCGCTGATGCCATGCAATTTTGCTGATATTACTGTAATATATGGAAAGAACAAATATTCAGAAAGAAAAAAAATATATATATTTGCGGTTTTTCTATGATTTTTACATGAGGAAATGTGAATATTTTTTACAATTATCAGTGATTCCAATTTCCTGCCATGCAGTTTACCATACTAAGCTCTGAAGTCAAACTATTTCATCAGAAAGAAAACTATCATACACATGTATTGCATCAAGCCTAGAATGTATGACAACGCTTAATAGTGAAGACCAAATATATGATTAATTTCCACATAAAAGAATAACATTTTTCTCTTATGAAAAAAAAGTCCAATGTGATTGAACTTACTCGATATATTTAGCGAGAAAAGCTTCGCACGTTCGTCGGTAGCCCCATTTTGTAAAGGCATTTTTATTTGCCTATTGACGGTTGTACATGCAGAAAAAACATTCACAGTCTAAAACATTTTGGGAAATTTTCGGGATTCTCTACAAGAACGACAGACGAGAGAGATCGCACTGCTTTTACAATATAATAATAATTGTTGGCTTACGATACTTACACGCAATCAGTATCGATGATATGCATAACTTGAAGATTATGAAGAGCAAAAATTAAAAAAAAACTGCCAAAATGTTAACATCTTTTTTATTCGAACTATACTGCAAAGTTAGTGTAGGGAGCTTCAATTATTACTGAAATAATTTCAACTGATAAATGAGCGATTCATTGAAAACATAACACAAACAACCGTTTTAATAACAAAAAGAAAGAAAAGTAAATTAGCGAAAATACATTAGAAATTCGACACTGTAAAAGTGAACCATCACACTGACAAGCACTGCAGTGATATCATTATAAATGTAACTTAAAACAGGTCGCCGAAACACTACAGAAACAGAATGTACGGTAGTAATTAAAAGTCGGAGAATGATTTATGTAAATATAAACATACCACATCAATAATATAGAAAAAGATACAACAGAGGAAAGCGAAGAAAACGAGACGGAAGGCAGAAAAGGGAAGGACACACTGATGTGCTCGGACACATAGAATTGTGAATTTGACAGGCAAAAGACGATATATATATATATATA